>CABFWB010001659.1:119813-143004 GCA_902151455.1 Timema bartmani
GGGGGCGTTTGAATATGATTATAGGAGCACTGTTGAGAAGATTTTGTGTAAGAGGTGATGAGGCTAGAATATTCTAACCTGTGTTTAGTATAAATCTGAGTTTGTCTAGTCCTTCATAATACTGGGTGGTGAGCGGTATGTAATTGGAAGGTTGTTTCTTGATAAACTCTTGGTTGGATATGGCTCTGTTTATTTGACTATGTGTTTAGGGTATCCTTGGGCTGTGAAAGCCCTGAAGAGTTATTGACATTGCTTATTGAGCTCTTCTTCCTCATAACATATACGTTTGGCTCTGGTAGCTAGGCTATAGGGTAGAGAGCGTTTTACATGAAGAGGATGGTTGCTTTGGTAATGAAGGTACTGTTGATGGCTGGCAGCTTTTGGTGTGGACTGTGGTATTTATGTTTCCGTCATGAAGGTTCAAAGTATATGGCATGGTGTTGTGAAATATTATGTGTGAATCTGAGAGTGCTTTGTTCAGGAACTGTAATGAATTAGTTTCAGAATCTGTCCAAATCATGAAGATGTCGTCGATACATCTCATCCAGTAAAGTGGTCACAAGGGTTCAGATTGCAAAAAGATTGTCTATAATTTGCCCATGAAGAGTTTAGCGTAGGAAGGGGCCATACATGTACCCATTGCTGTATCTCGGATTTGAAAGTAGTATCTGTCCAGGAAGCGGAAATTGTTATTTTCAGTATGAGGTGCGCAGGTTCTACTATAAAGGCGGTGGCGGTGGATGGCTTGGAATTGGGTGGTCATTTGTCCAGTAAATGTTCCATGACAGGAAGTCCTTGGGTGTGTGGTATGTTAGTTTAAAGTGGGTGTGGATGGACTATTGAGTATGAAGAGCGCTAATGATTTAGCAGAAAGGCCCTGTGTGGTTCATCTACTTGTAAAGAATTCAAGATGAAACTGTTGTGTTCTCTTGTAAGGTCATGGCCCAGTTTCTTGTAAGTATTTTCATCTGCAAGTTGCCGTTGTTTTTCTGTGATAAAGGTGGATTTGTTAAGGATTATCGTGGTGAATCCTTTGCCAGCAGGGAGGATCATAATTTCTTGGTTGTTTTTAAGCCTTGATAGGGCCTCTCGCTCATCAGTATTGAGGTTTTGGTATGCGTTTAGGGATTTAGGAAATGATGGTTTTGTCACATTGGCCACAATATAATCAATATATTGGTCAAGTATTCAATATTTTGGTCAAGACATAAGAAATATATTTTTTAAGTTTTCATTACTGTCCAAGCGACTTAAGATTAGCCCAAACTGGCTGACTTATTCATAGCTAAATAGATAATAGTAAAGTTAATAAAATATTAAATACATTTTAGAGAAGTAGGACGTACTATTATATGTACTCACTATCACCATGATAATGTTACCAGAATAAAATTTCAGAAAATATACTCTCTATTATTATACTTTATTTGATATGAGATTTGATGAACAGTGAACAAAAAATCATACTACGTGTATAGCAACAATTACGATAGTGATAAAAGACCTTTGTTTTCTCAGACAGGTGGGATCTTTTTTTTTAATAACAAGGTTTATTTTTTAGCGCCTCCAAAAAACTACTTTGTACATGAATAATTAAAGTAGATATGAAATAAAACCATATTTTTATTCTCAACTCCTTCTCAATCTATTTCCAAGTGTTGGTTCTTATTTCCTGGTCTTTTAGAAAAAATGGAATTTTTTAAGCAAAGCATAAACAAATTTGTTCATAATTATCTAGAAATTATTTTACATGATAAATAATAAGGTAGGTATGTTTATTTTTCTAAATTAAGTTAGTTTAAGGGTGGTTTTCTTTTGACAAATTTTAGAAAAATGTGAAATATTTTGAAAATGAGCTTTGGGGTTAAGTTAAAAATGGGGATGTGGAAACTGTTATTTATGTTAAATAAGAATATATTTTTACTTTTCCAAATATTAATTTCAGGGTAGTTTACAAATAACTGATTTTTTAATTTTTTTTAAAATGGTTTGAACAAGTTTGGCTTAAAAATGTATATACTGATATGAATAGTGTTGTGATTAACACTGTGAAATGTTGAGGTTTATTTAACTGAAAACACGTTTTAAAAAATGTTGTTCCATGCTTTAATACACTACATGAGCAAGATTGCACGATTGTGTTGTACCATTTAGTTAGTTGATGTAGTGATGTCTGTTTTATACTAAGGTGGAGTTGAAAGAGTTGTTCCACCACTCTGAAGGTCTGGACACTAAGGTTACTGAAAGTGGTAGAAACTTTAGCGTTGGACAGAGACAGTTGATATGTCTAGCCAGAGCCATTCTAAGAAACAACAAGATAATCCTGTTGGATGAGGCCACTGCGAATGTGGACATAAAGTAAGTTAGCTCATGACATCTTTAATACATTTTAGTAATTCTAATAAAGCTCAATAATCTAACGCATGAAAACATTATTTTAAAATATTTTTTGTCGCAGATTCATTTTAAACTTTGGTTTTGAAACTCGTAAAACTCTTTATAAGTTGAAGTGTGAACCATTAGTGAATAGCCTTTGCCCAATTAAAGTTTCAATGGAATTATTATTATTATTATTATTATTATTATTATTATTATTATAAAGGAAATTGAAATTATTATTATTATAATTAACACCGCGTCTTACTACCCGTTCGGGTTATACGCACTTACGCTAATGTGTAATGGTAGGGTGATTGTGAGATGAAAATGGAGGACCTACAGTCTAACATGGAATCCGAACCACGGTGGAGGCCTGGCATTCGACACATTCACAAGTTGTGATTAATACACGTCTTGTCAGAGTTGAAGGAAGGGTTCGGCAATTGGATAAATCTGTGCTGGGACCGAGGTTTGACCCCCGGACCCCCAGCACAGAAGTCTGACATTTTACTCCTAGACCGCCAGGTCATCCGTTTCAATTGAAGATTATTAACAAAGATATTAAGAGGTTTGGGACAGTTCATTTTTATTATTACTTTCTGATAGTGATAGTAAAATGTATTATTGCCTAATGACTAGGAAATGTATAATAAGACAGTGTAGAAACACTGTACAGTGATGTAAAGTAATTGATAGTGAAGGAAGCCAACCTGATGAAGAGAGAAGTGTGTTTGTTCCTATCTAGGCCTAGCCTAACTGTCCTTTAAGGTTGGCTTCCTTCACTATCACTTACTTTACATCATTGTACAGTGTTTCTACACTGTCTTATTATATATTTCTGATAGTGATGGGATATTAACCTGGGCAGCCTGTAGGCTTGTATACCCGATATTAACTTCAACTCGGGATTAAAACCAGTGATGTTAAGGGGTGTGGAACAAGTATGGGTCACTATTGCCCTAATAAAGTGGAAAATGAGCTACAGACTACTCTCTACACTAACTGGGAGTTTAAGTCATGATTTATACTAAAAACACCCAGAATAAGGTCAGCCTCATATTACTGCAATCTCCTTATTGTAATGAAGTGTGGACTGCTTACACTTACCTAAAGCCTCTATCCAATATTCAAACTATAACTAGCCTATATATTGTTGAGGTGCTCATGAACAAAGAAAAGTGTTATTTAGCTCTTTTTCATGGTATAACTTATGTATTGACGGTGGAATGTCATGATTTCAGAACGGATAATTTGATCCAGAACACAATTAGACAAAAGTTTATGAACTGCACTGTGTTAACAGTTGCGCATCGCCTCAACACTATCATGGACTCTGATAGAGTTATTGTCATGAGTAATGGACGAGTTGAGGTGAGTCAAACAGAAAGAACTGCTACATAGATATCTTAACTCATAAATTTAACATAATGGATACTAACACTATCATTTAAGTGCACCTGCACTAATGTACAGATCAGATGATAAAAAACACATTTGAAAGCACTTGTCACAAATGGAAAACCCCAGTGTTCCTTGCTGAGTTTTGAAACTTTACCTTTCATTCTATTTTTATTAGAACAACATCTTAGACCGCGTGACCATTAATTCCGGCACTATTTATATTTATGGAGGCAAATAAATTATTTGGAAATGAAGTCACTCGGTATTGATCTTTAAATTGATAATATGCTTCAGATAAAGAAATATTGATATTAAGAAGGCAAATATGACCTGTCATGACCTAAAAATAACTGTCTAAATGTTCCTCACGGGGATTTAACTTAGGGTCCCAAGCCTACCATTAGCTATATATTTTCTGACAATGCAAATGAGTTAAATGGATACCAATAGTAATATTGCCATGCCTCTCTTTGACAAAAAGACCAGAGGCTTCCCCCCCTCCCCCCATGTGGTGATTTATCTACAAATTATATAAGGGTACAAGAATGTTACCATAAGGGTAAGAGATAAGTACATGGTGTGTGTGTGTGTGATTATTCATATGAAATTATAGGACCAAGTAAAGTGGTCTGGAAAAAGAGATAGTAGGACGCAGTCAGACACCAGTGCTGTGCTTTATCATTCTACACTGGCAATAATACATTGCTGTTAGAAGTTGCGTTCTATGTTTCACACTCCTCCCTGATGAATCCCGATAGAATGAAACCTAGGTCGGGGGATTGGGCAATGACTATCGATTTTCTTCAAGAGGCAGCCAATACCTCTTTGTCCGGTGGCAGCAATGTAGAGTGTGAACTGTGTTCTTTTCATTGTAACAGCCATATTGTTTTATTTACTTTTTGTATGTTTTCTATCTACCTTTTACTGTACCTTCTTCCGAACGACTAAACTTTGAGAAGTGGTAGTGGATCAAAAAACTAACTCAAAATGTATTTAAGAGATTTGCTCATTTTCGCTTCCTTTTCGCACAAACAGCAAAAAATAAAATAAAAACAAAATAGAAAGGTATTTTGTTCAAACTGACCTCCTCCAACCCTGAGACAAACATTGTACCTATTAATGACAGAACTAGTGGATGACCCACATCATACGACTATTGTTTCTTCGCACGCTTGCGTTATCTTTTGTCGTAATGATTGAAGGTCATTAACAGGCACTTCATACATTTTTGCTTGAGATCTCCCCTTTCAAAAAAATCTAATAACATTAAATCAGGTGAACGCAGAGCCCAAGCCACAGGTCCAGCATGACCAATCTATCCTCCAGGGAAATTAATACTAAGCCATTGCTAAGGACCTATGAGGAAAAACGTGTTTTTATTTAGTTTTTTGCTGTTTGCGTGAAAACGAAGTGAAAACGAGCAAATCATCAAAATAAATTTTGAGCTAGTTTTTTGATCTACTACCACTTCCCAAAGTTTAGCCGTTCAACCCGGGAACACCCTATATATTAAAAACTACCTCAAAAATCAAAAAAAGGTTATCCTTGAAAATATATTATATATTCACATTCAATGTCCTTTTCCTGTGTTTGTCGTTAGTGTTATTCCTTTTAAATGTTCCTATCTATGTGTCCTATCATCCTTTACCAATTTTCTTTTTCTACCTTTTGATTTCCTCTTTTAGGAAGTTGTGTTGCAAGTTTCACACTCCTAACTGATGAGTTTCGATACAATGAAACCTAGTTAGGGGGATTGGGCAGTGACGATCAATTTTCTAAAGGCGATAGCCATTACCTCTTGGTCCAGTGGTAGCAATGTAAAGCCTGAACTGTGTTCTTCATCTAATTGTAAAAGCCATATTGTGTTCGTTCCCTTTTATGTTTTATCCTCACCTTTCTTGTACCTTTTTCCAAATATATATTACAAATCTCCCTCAACTTGACATTTCAAGAACAACTTCCAGACAGAATAATAAACAATTGAGCCATTCAT
Source organism: Timema bartmani (assembly GCA_902151455.1). Lineage (NCBI taxonomy): Eukaryota > Metazoa > Arthropoda > Insecta > Phasmatodea > Timematidae > Timema > Timema bartmani. The sequence goes on from CABFWB010001659.1 coordinate 125,587, forward strand.
AACCAGAGATATGATATGAGGCAAATAAATAGCCCAAGAATCTATTAAAAGCTCAAATCTTGAAATTAGTATATTCGATCGAACACCATTGTATTTCATATAGGTTTGTTGTTGTTTTTAGGAGGTAGACCATCCCCATATTTTGCTAAGAAATGAGGAAGGAACCTTTTCCAAAATGGTGGATAAAGTGGGACCATCTCTCTCTCGACAACTTGCAATGGTGGCGGAAAAGGTATACTCAAATTCAGCACAACCTATTGTTAGGAAAATTATTGTTGTAAGCTTACTAACTTCACCTTGACATATGAATAATCTTATCATCTGAGTTATTTAGAGTCTGATTAAACATGTTCGTATACAATACTTAGTCCTACTAGACTATGATAAATCAAGAATATTGCTAGAAACATAGCTATAACAGTGCAATGTTATATACTCCAGTGTCTTATTATGAACCTAGAAAACTTTTAAAAACATTACTGTATTTCACTGCATAATTGTTGCACCCTGTTTTTTCAGTCCAAAATGGGTTTATAAAAATTCATCACACAATTGTCGCATGGTATAATCCTGTTTCGTCATGTCACTTTAAAAAATAAATAGAGGCAAGATACTTTCTCCTCCCTCCCTCCCCCTCATTTTCAAGCACTACTAAAAATCTATAAATGTTGACCTTGGATGTGAAGTTATCTTCTCGCTCACTGCAAACCTAGGGTTTTCAGTGCATGCACATTGTCATTAGGTATATTTCTAAAAGCCAAGTTGCATGGTTTTTAGCAAGGGGAGTGAGCAGGCAGGCGAAGCTACCAAGTGTAAGTCACATGATACGGTACACCTACACAAGATAAAAAGTGATCGTCTTCTAGCTATATATTAATGTTTAAAACATTCTTACTTTTGTGAATATTAGCTTCACATATTGGTTGCAACCCACTTTTTTCCACATAATTCGGGTATAAAATATGTGACGATTACATGTTCAACTACAGTAGTTTATCTGCAGAGTTTTGGTGTGTGAAAAAAAGTAGGTTATTGTAACATGCTTAGTCTTAAAAGCCTCTTAAAATGTAAAATGTATATTATCAGGACAGTAATAGTAAGGAAAAATTGTTATCACATTTCTACTATCAAAAGTGTCAAAATGAATGCATTTTTATTTCTAAAATTATTAAATATTTTAATTGTATTTTGTTTTCAGAATTACAACAATCGAACCAACTGTTGATATAAATACTTTATCTTTAACCACCAGACACCTAAAAAAGAGGAGTATTTGTTAGATTTAATATAAAGGCGAAGTTAGTTAATTTGGTTGTGTTTCTTATTTATATGAAACTCTTTAATCCCTTCTAACAAACACTTAACCTATCTTCGTGATTCAGTGGCCATGCACTGGGGTTGCTTATAAATATAAACTCCCTAATGTAAATTGTTAACATGAATGTTCCATTTTTACTGGTTATTCGTTTCATTCTGAGGTATTTAAATTAAAGAGGCATAATGGTAACAATAATAAAAATACTTCACAATCAGAGAGTACCTAGGTACCTAGGTTTATATATAAATAATATATATATATAAAATACTTTTCTGGAAAATAAAGTAAATAGTCCTAACAAAGATACCTGCTGATCACAGGATGGGGTTGTTTAGACATAATTGCTCAAAGTAGCTAAAATCATCTTTAAAAAGTGTGTCATTAATGTGCTCAATTATAGGTTAATGCACTAACCATATTGTTAGCCTTGTAGAGTAAATGATATCACAACCTTTAGATTAATAAATATCACTATAACTCACTATTTTTGTCAATAAATTCTATCATCCAGGATGTATATTTGTATCACTTTATTTGTGATCTAATCAAATATACAATTGTTTTAGATTGGACTATTATGTGTGAACATTACAATGTTTTCTGTAAATACCAATTCAGAGATTTGTTTGCCTTAGTATTATATATTATCATATTAACATATTTGGAGATGATTTAAGTATTTGAAATATCGTAAATTAAATTAATTAATGTTAAATAATTTGTAATGGCTTTCAAACAGTGAATATTCTTTAGTAAATGATATAGGGACTATTTTAATAAGTTCAAATCTCAAACTACATGTTTAGTTATAAAACACACTTTATTATTATGCCAGCAAAACAAGGATACAAGCGAAGAATAACTTTTAAGTGCTGTAACATTATAATTTATCAAGAAATACAGTAGAAAATAATATCACATGTAACTGAATTCAGGTACATGTGATATTTTCTACTGTATTTCTTGATAAATAATCTGATACATCATTGAGAAAAATGCATTTATAATTTTATATATATATTTTGACGTGACTACGTCTTTAAATTTGCTACCATATGGGGGCAATCTAAAAAACCTAATGATAACAAAATCGGGGGATACAGTTTGGTGTTGTAGTTTCGAATCTTTCCTCTGCATCCAAAATTAAATTATACCACTGCATAACTAAAGGATCAAAGAATTCATTACGATAAGCGAGAACAGTGACGCATCGCGCGCGGTTGAGGGGGAAGCGCCGCCATTTTGAGGCTATTTTGCTGCGTATCGAGATTTGCAATTAGTATAACTTTAGACTCGGAGAAGCTATGATGTTCGTTTAAATTTTAATCGTCAGCTTTCGTCAATCTATCGATTGTATATAAAACATTAGTAAAGTTATATTGTAACACAATAATTATTTGTTTCCTTGCTTTTATCACTAAAGGATCAAAGAATTCATTACGATAAGCGAGAACAGTGACGCATCGCGCGCGGTTGAGGGGGAAGCGCCGCCATTTTGAGGCTATTTTGCTGCGTATCGAGATTTGCAATTAGTATAACTTTAGACTCGGAGAAGCTATGATGTTCGTTTAAATTTTAATCGTCAGCTTTCGTCAATCTATCGATTGTATATAAAACATTAGTAAAGTTATATTGTAACACAATAATTATTTGTTTCCTTGCTTTTATCCTAAATACATAAATAAAAATATTTTATTTAAAAAATATAACCCGTTACATAAACATATTCACGTACAACACACGGCCGTGTCCATGACACAGCTACATCCCATTTTTTTTTAGTACCTATTGACTGAGATCTTGTACCCTATTAAATATTTTAAAGTCTAGAACAGTTTTGTGATCAAAAATCGCTTGTTTCAAGTCAGTTCATTTTGTTTAAGAGGAGCAGGCTGTTTATTTAGAGGAGCAGTGACAATTTTTTAGGCTGTGATTTCACAACCCATCCTAGCATAGACCCATTTGTAGGTTGGTTATCTAAACCCAGGTACAAAGATTAGATGAATAAATAATACAGAAGTGATATGAAAGGGCCAAAAGATCTTTCTAGAACATTCATTAGCCACACATACCGCCCTCCTCTCCTCCTACAACCATTCTACCCCTCATTATTCCTACCTATTCATCATAATTATCACCCCACTCTTACCTCCAATTTTTCCACCCTATATTGAGACCTCAAGTTCCAAGGCCTTTTCCATCACTGCATTCATATTCGGTTTCTCTGTGCTCCCACACTGCACCGAGAACCGGATTTGGCTTGTTTTAATCATTCACCTCCCAACCCTTTGTTTTCTAGAGCCAAACAGAATCATATTTCTCTATTTCTCACCCACTTTCAGGGTACTCCAAATAGTATGAGGACTGCTACTGCAACTTGTGTAAAGAGCCCATCCCTCTTTTCTTCTTCTCCTACCCCTTCCCCCGGCATCTGAACTGAGCAGGTATCTGGCGGACAGAAGGACATCACTGGTGGAAAGAGACACAAAATATGCTATTTTATATTGGTTCTTGTGAAAGAATCATGGAGAGGACCTTAGTTGATGAAGTACTTTAATAAACACCCTACCCGCTTTGATGGGCACATGTTCTTAAGGCGCTAATTTAGCATTAAACTAGACTGCCAATGATGGCTATATTGAGTTTCGAATCTCAGTCGGGTGTACTGAGGGTGGTTTTCCCCCAAGTGGTTCTTCACTCTCCTTGCACGCAAATGTGGGTACACCTCCTTTAAATACAACCTATCCCTAAAACCATTAGCGCAATTAGTACATAAGTGTATAACCCGAATGGGTAGTAAGACGCTGTGCTAAAAATAACATAAAAAACACCAGCTTCTCTTGAAAGTTGAAGTTGACCATCTGGTGGACTAGTATCAAAAGGTAGTAGCCAAGCACTTCTGTGCTCTTGGCATGGAAGATCAACTATGATGGACCAGCCCCATGCAAGCTGTTCAAAGATCAACTTAGGAGGGTGAATAACACCAAGTACCTTTGTCTTTCACCACACGCTAAGCCAACCTGGAAACTACAACTAAACAAGGCAATACAGAGTCTGGGCATTCTGTGCACACTTTTGAACAAACATAGTGGTAAAAATAAACTCATCATTTGATTAAAAGAAGCCATAATAATTACATTATATGTATTAACACAGTCATTTAAAACAAATACCTTAATTTTTTGGGCTTAAAAAATTTGAATTATGGGTTTCTATACGAGTTACTAATGACTTAAGCTAATGGGTAGGTATTGCGAGTGTAACTTACAAGAAATTCACCTGCATTTGTATGGAGAAAATGGGAAAACTATATTCATTATTAATGTACTAAACTGAATGTTTAAAAGCTCTACATAAGAAAAATCCTACCAAGATGTCCTGTAAACTATAATCAAGATTTGTCTCTGTATTATATTTGGAAGAAGGTATAAGAAAGGTGGATATAAACATATAAAAGGGACAAACACAATATGGCTTTTACAATTAAAATAATAACACAGTTCACACTTTACATTGCTGCCATTGGACAAAGAGGTAAGTCCAGTAAGTAAGTCTCTTAAAGAAAATTGACCACCACTGTCCGATACCCCGACCTAGGTTTCATTCTATCGAAACTCATCAGGGAGGAGGGTGAAACATACAACGCAACTTTCCAATAGAGGTGGGAAAAAACAATAAAGGGAGAAAAATGGAAAATTGCTAAGAATGATATATGTTCCTATCATTCTTTACAATTTTCCATTTTCTCCCTTTTGTGTTTTTTTTTGTTTCCTCTTTCAGGAAGTTGCGTTGTGCGTTTCATACTCCTCCCTGAAGATTTCCGATAGAATGAAACCTAGGTCGGGGTATTGGGCAATGAAAATCGATTTTCTTTAAGAGGTAACCATTACCTCTTTCTTTGTCCAATGGCAGCAATGTAAAGTGTGAACTGTGTTCTTTTAATTGTAAAAGCCATATTGTGTTCGTCCCTTTTATATGTTTCTATCCACTTTTCCTATACCCTCTTCTAAATATAATACAATTATCTCATAAAGCAAAAAGAGGTTTTCCTTAAAGAGATATACAAGATTTTTATTTATAATATCATATCCAAAATAAATTTTCTTCATATATAAAATGAAATTTCCCATCGCCAAAGTACTGAACTATAATGGCTTGTAAAATCTAAAAAGTATCTTACATCTAAATTATATAACCTGTGTTCTCGCATTATGTAGGCTACAGATACTCAACACCTTATCATAATTCTTAATATATATATCACTTAATACAACATGTTAACCTCTTTGTTCTAGAGCTATATTTACTTGAGGTTTATTCGTTGGATATCTATCCATCTTTGTGATCAAGTTTCCCATCCCAACTCATAATTACAGAGGACTGTGCCCTTTAAGGGACTCTAATCGATGTGTATCACGCTGCATATCTTGTAATGATTGCTAGGAAATGGATTTAGAATTTATAATAAGCATATCATATTACAATTTTAGTGTTGTTTTCTTCAAGTGTTATAGTATCGTTTAAAAAGAGGATAAACTGTATCCTTGTTAAAATGTACAGTCTATCACGATGCCCTTGAAGAAGATAACCCTTGGTAGAAGCATCAAAGAGCTAAAGAAACAGCTAAGTACAAATCCAAGTACCAGCCATAGCTACCATGGTGGAGTTTTTGTTTTGGCCACCACAGCCATCAACTATCACATGTAAAATATTAATATCCTTCATATCCGATCAGTAAGCCGGTGAAATACCTCCAAAGCGATTTAATTTAAACCTTTTTGATGTTCATCTTCTGTCCAGGCATACACAACCACATTATCTTTTTCAAGTTTAGAATTAGATAATCAGTTGACAATTGTGAAGGTAAAACAGGGTTCCTACACAAAATCATGGATTTTTTTCCATTTTAAGGACTTTTCAAGGATTTTCTATAATCTCTCCTGGACGAGTATATAAAGTAATCATGGCAAAATACATATCAATACATATTTTCTTTTATTTAATACAGCCTCTGAACTTCCCTACACCTGCACCTTTTTTAATGTATTCCATGATGCAATGAGTTATTCAAATAATTAAGACATAAACTTACTTGCAAATAAATAATCATTGGTGAAATGTGGGTTTCTCCTTTCACAGTGATAAACTAACGGCCGGGGACTGGAAGCTGTGTCTGTTCTAGATTTAAGTATGTGTATAAGTCGTGTGCAGATATAATTCGTCTCTTTAGAAAGTGTATGCTAAATATTCCAACTCTCACTTAATATTGTGCATGATAGTTTATATTATGTAAATTATGAAACCAAAATAATATTTATAAAAATGACAATGATATAACCTAGTTTTATATTAATGAATGATTAAGTAGCTTGATGAAACATTTAAAGGGATTCAGATACCTTTTGAATTTCCTCATATATCTTGGAAATTTCATCTACTGACTTACTCCTGTTTTCTCCTGATTTACTGACCTGTTTTAAAAAAGGGGAGACAAAGTAAATTCCAGGACAACCTAAACAATTTCAAGAAAAGATTGGAAAAATGAAAAATTCCATAACATTTCCAGGCCTGGAAGAAATGTTTTAAAATCCCAGGTTTTCCATGACGTGTAGGAACCCTGTAAAAGCATACAACTCTTTATTACATTATGCTGCCTGGTCTGGAATCTTAGACAACACCATGTTTTTCTGAAATTCAAAGGAGAGTGTTACAATTCCTTGTTTCTATTATTTTAATATGTAAAGAAAACAGCTTAGCAAGAAGCTTAAGAACACGTTTCTCCCATTGATATTAAAGCTTTCCCCCCCATTTTTTCATGTTTTATTTTTTCTGCTAACTCGGTAACAGACGATTTAAATCCATAGTTAAATTTAGTATTAAAGGTTGTTCTTAAGAAACTAGGGTTAACCTTAAGGTTGCTATCCGACTGTTCATTGTACATCCACCCCATTTTATTAATGTTTGGATCAGACACAAAATACTGTCAATGGGAAATCTTTCCTCGACAATAATGTGACTCAACCATGTGAAATTTCTTGACAAAATCTTGAACCGCTTGCCTTTTAATCTTGTTCCTGGGCGAGACATGATCACCACCTCTCTTCTCTTTGGGTGCTTCTCCAGTTTCTATCTGTCGTTTATTAAGTCTCTATGTCTTTTGAAATATATAAAATTCCAATAAATGTTTTCTGACACACCTAGATTGAACCATATTTATCTGTCATAACATATTTTATTAAAACAATTTTTCTGAAACTTTTTTTTTTCACATGTTTATGTGCAAGCATCCCTGAGGCACCCTAATTTAAAATAAAAGTATTGATGTTTTCAAAATAGCGATGTTGAAGGGTCAATGTTCGATTTTTTTAACTTCAATGTTTATTGGGCGATGATTCTCAACCATTGCTGTTGAAGGTTTGATGTCCACGCCATCAATGATTGTTTATCAACGAAATGTGTGCCTGAGATGTTGCTAAAGAACATCGATTGTTGAAACTCATTGACCAACAAACATGATATAATGTACATAAATTGAAAAGAGGATTCTTATTGTCCTAATTTTTGGTAGAGATAATCATCAAACTTTTAATATCACTGTTTTGAAAACATCGATGGCTGATGTCATTTCTTCCACTATCTGTTAGTGGGTAAAGTAGGACAAATTTTGACAAAGACAAGAAACTGTTTAGAAAGAAAGATGGTTTCAAAACTAGGAGTTGTATTAACATTGGACGACTGATTGTGGTTATTATTATTATTACTAAACAGACAATATCAATTAGATACTGGCTATTTTAAAAATAGTCATATTTTTATTAATTTGGTGTGTATGTATTTATTTTATTAATAAATTTGTTTAAATTGAAATTGAAGTATTTGATTTATTGAATATAAATGTACTTCAGATACAGTTACTTAATTTATTTGAAATAATAAATAAAATAAAAACATCAATACTATTGATAAAAGATTGACTTTTTAAAAACATTGATTTCTTTTGGATAAAACATCAATGTTTTGCAGACGATGTTTTTCCACATCAATGTTTTTCTTTTGATGTCCATCCCTAGTCTTGAAATATTTGTTCAGGGTTATTGTAGAAACTACTATGGATCTTTCGTAGGTCTTTATTAGAAATAAGGCCACACATTTTTTTTTATGAATTTACTAATGGGGCCACAAGGAGTTTTAACAGCACTAGTTTTACTAAATAACAGTAAGAGCAAATAAGAGTAAGGCCCATTTTGAAGTTAATTCGTTTTAACGTTAGTTTTTATATTGAATAAGACTGGCTATGACTGACATTTAATTTTAAAGATAAAACAAGTTTTGCATTGGAATGTTGATTGGATAAGACAAGTTTTCAAAGGCTGTTTGTCACGAGATAATGCTCATTTTGCTAGCAAAATATTGCTTAGTTTGGTAGAGCTCTTCAAGAGGAAAAAATGGCTGAACTCATTAATTTTATTATAAAAATAAGGTGAGTTTTGCATCTACACTCATATACAGGTAATACTTTTTTTTTACTATCCTTTTTGAAATATTTATCTTGTAATATATAATAGTGATAAATAAAAAATTGATTATCCTTTTCTGTAATATATATCTGGTTCTATATTATAGTAAGAAATAAAAAAAAACTAAACCGTCAATTTTGAAGTATTTGTCTTGTAGTTCTTCGCAGTAAGAAAAAATTTTAACCATCAATTTTGAAATATTAATTAGTTTGTGGTATATCGTAGTAATAAATGAAAAAAAAATTGTAATCATCTATCCTTAAAATGTATTTCAATGTATCATAGTAATTAAAATATACGTCTTTTTAGTATTTGATAATAATTTTTTTTTAATAATTCAGCTCTCATCCAACAGATCCATTTTTTAAAATATGCCATTTAGTATGTAATAGGGATCAATAAAAAATAATTGTAATTATTCTCATCAGAGAGACACACTAAACAGTTTCAGAGTGGGAATGCAAACATCTTGGTAAAATCAAAAATCTACTATAGTGAATTTTAAAGGGAAAAAACTTGCACAAATAACTTCAAGAGAGCCTCTAAAGGCGACCAACAAACACGGGATGAGAGTTTCTATTTTTAACTGACAGAAGAGATTTTCAGCCATGCAGAAACATTAAACTCTAAAAAAATATACTTGCTACATTTCAAACACAAAAGCTTATTTTTCATTTCAATGTTAAAATTATAGTATGATCCTTTTGTCTTGGAATTATTTATATTCTTCATTCATCACATATATTTATTTTCTTATCCAAGGTAGATGCCATTGTTACAAATTCGAATCAAAATTTTGAATCTTAATTTTTAAAATAATCGTATTTGATTCAAAATTTTGATTCTAAGTAAATCCCATATTAGGATTCATTGGGCTTAGCAAAAAATTCTAATCTATAATTCAGACTTATTAATAATTTAACTTTCTGTGAGATCATTGTTTTAGTAGTATATAATGATAATTTATTAATAAATAAGAATTATAGTAAATTATTCTTATTTCTCTTTCAAGGTATAAATGTATTCAATCCAAGCCTGTGCAAATATTCAAAGTTTTGAATCATATTTGACTCAGATTATATTTAAGATTTATTTTAAGTTAGAAATTTGGTTCTATTGTAATTCGATTTGAAAATTATTTTAATCATTAAATTCAAATTTAATTTGATTTGAGTTAGTTATCAAAGATTTGGATTCAGTTCAAAATTGAAAATTATGGATTCGGACAGGTTTAACATGTTTTGAGTTTGAATGTGGGCTACAGAAACTAATAGTGGACCATGTGCTGTGTATCACTGGAGTAGACTATGCAAATGAGTGGTTCCCAATCTAGGGGTCACAGCGACTCAGGTAGGGTGGCAAGGTTTGGGAAGGCTTATATCCTTGTATCTACTCCTTTAAAAGATTATGATAATAGTAAGATAGTTCAAAATTCTAATATAAACAAAATATGTTAAAATATTATTTGGTTTTTTTGCCGATTTTTATTTTTACTTTTTATACCATACAAACTTTGGGTTTGCGAAGCTTTGAAATTTATACTTGGTATAAAAAAAAAGATCTGACTTGGATAATTGCAAAGCTTCGCCAGTTAAAATATTGACAGCTAGAATTCTCAACTTAAGTTAAATTATTGCCATTCTGAGTTTTTATATACATTACAAATAAATATTCACGAAAAAAATTCTGAAGTGATTGAATTGCATAACTTGCTGTAGGGTATGAGCTTAGAATGAAATATTACAAACAATTATTGAAAAAAATTCTAAGTTATTTTATCAAATAAAATTAAATAAACACTTAACATAATGTTTTTACGCATAAAATAACTAAAACTCTGTGGTTTTAAACCTGCAAGGTCAAATGGTCACTGTTCGTTGGCGAGGTTAGTGCCAACTTTTACGGATCAAGGGTGTTATGTGATTTGCAGAAGTAGTCACTACGTCAATTAAATCTCAGTTTTCTTGATCAGAGCTACTACTGCATTTCATTCAAGAAGCTACTAGGTTGTCCTCACAAGGCTGAGTGGACTTCGTTCCAAGCCCTCTGCTTCTCAGAAAATTCCAGAAGCACAGGTTATCGAACCTGGTACCTCTGGACCAATTGCCAGAAAAACTGACCAATGAAGCACACAGGCGGTTAGGCATAGAATAATTTACAAGAAGATATTATAACATAATTTGGCCTCAAGAATATTTAATAATATATCCGATTTGAATTCACTTTGAATTGTAAAAGTGAACTTCACACACCCACAAGCCCATTAAAGTTAAAGGTGCATTTATAATTTTCATTCAAGGTTTTATAAACTTGTCAGTTAAAATTGATTAATACATTAATTTACAATAGTTACCTTTATTATTATTATTATTATTTATTATTATTAATTTATTATTATTTATTATTATTTATTGTTATTTATTTATTATTATTATTATTATTTATTATTAGCACCGCGTCTTAATGCCGGTTCGGTGTGTACACACGCTAATGTGTAATGGTAGGGTGATGGTGTAAAGAAATGGAGGACTTACAGTTTAACATGGGATCCGAACCACGGTGGAGGCCTGGCATTCCACACAGTCATAAGTTGTGATTAATACACGTCTTGTCAGAGGTGAAGGAAGGGTTTGGCAATCAGATAAATCTGTGCCTGGACCGAGGATTGAGCCCCGGACCCCCAGCACAGAAGTCCGACATCTTACCCCTAGATCGTCAGGTCACCAGTTACCTATAAATCTATTTTATATTAATTGAAAGAACTAAGATTTTAACTCATGGATGGTTGATTATCAAGGAGTTACAATGGTCTCAGAGGCTAAAACAGAGATTTTCAACTCAACTGGTGTGCTGTAAAGTGTCAGCAGGTGTGACAAGAGATTTCTAGGAAAGGTAGAAAAAAGGTGAAGTTATTGCAGTAAATTTTAGAACTACTGTATAGTTTTCTCAGAAGACAGGTAAGAAATAACCCCCCCCCCCTCCCCCAAAGCTACAATGGTTAAATTCCAAGAACTTCCCTATTGTTCCCAAAATATCTCTGCAATGTACTTTTACCTCCCCACCTTTAATCCTTATAAAATCAATGTTGTCAGCCTTCAGTCAGCTGCTGTTAAGATCGTGTGTTATTCCTTGTGAATTTGTATTAATGAATTTTTGTTTTAGTTATTTTGATATTTATATTTTTGTTTTACTTTTTAGAACCTATTAGACATGGGCAAATTTCTAAATAAAAAATGTAGGTTAGATGAAGACAATAAGTCAAGTGTGGCTGGCACTAGTTCTAGTAATGTCAAATATATTAGTCCAGTTAGTGTTAGTTCTAAAAACGTCATGCGCCGATATAATGAAGACTCCTTCAGATTCATTTCATCTGAAGAATAGCACCCACGCCCTAAAGGTGTTGTTTATGGTGAAAAACTGGCAAACCAAGCTATGGTTCCAAGTAATCTGAAAAGACACCTTAGCCATACGGCTGTTGCCCGGGTAAGAATATCCAAATTGACAGCAGTGCCAATTTAGGCCCTCTTGGAAAGTACTGATTTTGCTTTGTGAGATACAGGCAGCAGTCGCTAGCCCTTATCCTCATGGTATGAGGGTGAAACAATGAATGGGTGAAACCTTTGAATAATGCTCTAATAAAATACAATAATATAATTTAATACCCTGTGAGTGTAATAATGGTGATTATGAATGATGTCGCTGTGTCTTAAGTGTTTGGAAGAATTTTTTTTTTCCTTAGGATAAGGTAGGTGGGTATAGTAGGAATGATCGATTGTGGGTGATGGCGTAACGTGAGTCCGGGAGTGGAATTGGTAGGAATTGTCTGATTGGGAATTGGTTCGGCAGTGATAGTTACATTTCCATCCCCCATCCAGGGCCGACAACGGCACCAGTATTATCCTCTGACTCGTAAAAAACCTAGTCGGTTATCCCAGTGGCAAAGGTAGTAATGGCATGAAATGTGCGATTGTGCGTGGGCGTCGGGTGTGAGGTGTTTTGAGTTTGGTGGGATTTAGGATATTTGGAAGAGTGGGGTTGAGAAGGCAGTCCGCGTCCACCTTGCTTCCCGGCATAGTGACTTTGTTCTATTATTATAAGTTTGTCATGTCATTCAACTAATTTTTCTTTCTTTAAAAAGGAATTCTCCTTTCTAGGTTTTTTGTTTTATATATTTTTAATAATTTTTTTTTTGTTTTTTGATGTGTTTTTTGTTTTATTTTTAATGATTTTTTTTAATTTTGTTGTCACTATGCCAGTCTGGGCCTTTTGTGCTTCCTGTGGTCGTCTTGGTCGTAGCGTCCTAATGATCTTATAATTGTGTTTGTGTGTGAGTCAGTTTTTTCGTAGAACCTCTCGTTTCTATCTTTGTATATTTCTTGTAGTTTCCTGCTCTTTGTCATGATGTGTAGGTCGACTGTTCTGGTGTAACAGTTTGTTCCGGTGATGGTTCTAAGGATTTTATTTTGAGTCGTCTGCAATTTATTTAGTAAGTGCGCTGATGCATAGCTCTAGGCTACGCATCAGCGTGTATAGTATGCTCGAATGTATGACTGCTCTGTAGATAATTAATTTTGTGTGCTCTGTTAGCTAGTTACCTTTTAATAGTGGATATAGTTGCATGAATCGGCCTAGCGCTTTCTTGTTTGTTTGTTCTATGTGTTTTCTTTATGTTAATCTCTTATCTATTGGTATGCCTAAATACTTAACGAATGTCTGAATGGGTATTTCTGTGCTAAATAAGGTGAAGGGAGCTGGTGGATTTTGTAGCCTTTTAGATATTACTAGTGCTGCTGATTTGTCTGGATTTACTTTTATTCTCCATTTAGTGAACCATTCTTGTAAAGCTACTAGGTATCTTTAAATTCCTAAACTCGCGAAATGTATGTTTCTGTTTTGTGTGTATATCATGGTGTCGTCTGCAAACTGCCTGACTTTGACTCTCGGGTTAGACTGTATGTCTGATATGTAATATTGTAAAGGTGGGGTGATAGCGTGGAACCTTGGGGACTCCCGCCTTTATTGGATGTGTTGTGGACATTTTACCCTCCATTGTTACCTTGAATGTTCGACTTAGGAAGCTGCAACTGTGTGTATGAACCAAGAGGGGAAACCAAGTTGGATTAATTTGTGAAGTAGGCCGATGTGCCATACTTTGTCGAAAGCTTTCTCTATATCTAGAAATATAGCGATCTAATACTGTTTCTTCTCGAAAGCCAGATTAAATTAACTAAATTAACTAACGGGTGGGCGGTGGAGTGTTTGTTTGTGAAGCCGAATTAGAGTTCTGGGATGATTTTTAAACTATCGGTGATCTGTTTAAGTCTTCTAAGGATCAATTTTTCAAATAATTTGCTAAGCGTTGGGAGGAGACTGATAGGCCTTCTGTTTTGAGGAAACATCGGGTCTTTACCGGGTTTGGGTAGTGTTATTACTTTCGCCAGCTTCCAGTCGTCCGGGAAGTGACAAAAGTACAGTAGTGTGTTTAGTATTGTCAATAGTACCCGCACTGCCCTAGGTGGTAAGTGTTGTACTATTTCGTTTGTGATGTTGTCGTGTCCTGGAGCTTTTTTCCTGGGAAGTTCCTGTATAGTTGTTGTAAGTTCTTCGAGTGTGATGTCGTCTGCCTGCGTGTCATTTGGTTTGAACAAGGATTCCCTTACTGATGCGGTGGCTAAGGCGTTTTGCTTTTCTTGGCTTATGGTAGATCTTAGATAATTTTCCACCCGTTTTAAGAAAGAAAAGCTTCTCTCACCCAAACAATTAGTCGCTGGTGTACATAGAGCCATGCGAACTGCTATATCCAAGTTTGGATAAACGTTTTGCAAATTCTGTTTTCGCAGGAACGAAGATAGACTTTCCAATGATCCAGAATCTGGTTTTACCAAAATTCTTTCAGAAGAAAGGTGGCATTGAAGATGTATGCATTCTTGAACTAAGTCAGTCTCTAAATCATTAGGATACATTTCTTCCAAGAAAAGGGCTTTTTCCATAAGGGTTGATGATGACAATTCACTCATTTTGATCAGAAATGAAAACTTTTCATTGAACCTGTTGTAGGCTTCCTGCCGCTCTATATCTATCTCTCTCGAACTCAATGCCACCAACACCACGCGGCGTATGCCTACAGCACGACCCCACTTCGGCTCCGGCGCACCACGCCGCGCTCGTGCAGTCAGGTTCGGCCAGACACACTTAGCGAACGGTCATGTCACTTGTTCCCGCGCCGCAACCAAACGCGACTACGCAAATTGTAGAAAAATGTATCTAAGTGGTGAAACATATTACATGTTGAATTGTTTGTGTGGACCTACTAACATTTATATAAATATGAATCTTTTTAATTTCTGTAAGACAAAAAAAAAATTTGCCCCAAATTTGCCGCCCTAGGCTCCAGCCTACTCAGCCTGTTGGTAAATCCGCCACTGATCGCCCCTTAGTTGTTTTGTGATTTTCCATGTTTTGTTAGTGTCATTGGCTGCCTCTGTGACATAATGGTTCCATTTGTCTAGCCTGATGCTTTTGACTGTTCTTCTAACCTGTGCTTTTAATCTATTGTAGGCTGCTCTGTGTTGGGGGGTTCTGAAGGTCTGCCAGTCTCGCCTGGCTTCCCTTTTTTTGTGCTATGAGGAAGTCTAATTGTGGGTTATTTTTACGAAGGTCGTGTGGGATTGGTTCCCTTACTGTGCTCCGTTTGTAGGCTTTTTGTACAGTCGACGTGAACAAGTGAATCGTTGCTTCAGCTTCTTCCGTGTCTTGTATATGGTGTACTTCCGAGAGTGTGTCTTCCAGTGTTGTTTTGAACGTGTCCCAATTACATGTTATGTGGTTGTTTGTGAGCCCTTTTATCTCAATATCTGCGGTAATCCTTATCTTGCAGAATATTGGGTTGTGGTCTGAGTCTAGTTCGTGTAGGACCGTGAGGTCTTCTGGTGTGATTCCTATATCTGTTAGAACTACATCTATTATGTCTGGTTTCTGTAGGTAGTTTGAATGGTAAAATGCAGGTTCGTTTGGTGCGATCACTAGGTAGTCATTGTTGTATGTTGTCTGCATGTTCGTTGAGTGTGCGGCCGTTAGCAGTCGTCGTGCTACTGTTCCAGTTCGCGTGCTTTGCGTTCATGTCTCCTGCGAGTACTATTTTCCCTGTCTGTGTAAGTTCATCCAAGTTTTGTGTATGTAGCGTCGCCTGCGGCGGTTTGTATATTGCCGTGAATAGAATACTCCCCCGTTTGGTGTTAACCTTAACTGCTGTAGCCTCTAGTCCTTCAGATGGTGTTGATAATGTGGGAAGTTTCTTTTAATGAAGACAGCTGTCCCCCTTCCGGGTCTATTTACTCTATCTGACCTGTAAATTTCATAGCCGTAAAAATAAACATTTTTTGTTGGATTTAAGTGAGTTTCATTTATCAGAGCTATGTCTATTGCATAAGTATTTAATAAATCTTCTAATTCTTTTGCTTGCTTGAGTATTCCATTCGCGTTCCACACAAAAACGCGCAATATGTCCTTCCTCATTGTCGTTCTTTTGTCCTTCATTCCGTGGTGAAATATTCAGTCAGAACTATGGCTATCATTAATTTGTCTGAAGTGTCTTTCGCTTGCCTAAGCTGTGTGAGGTATGGTTTGAAGTGGTTTATTAATTTGATTATATTCAAGTCCTTGAAAAAAATTAAATAACTCCTTGATATCGGAGGCTGTGGAAGTTTCTTCTTGGGTGGCTTGTTGTGGGGGCCTAGTCGACTGTCACACATTCTGGCTGTATTGCCGGTGAATGCTTGCCACGTCTACCCGGCTTGTTGATGCGACCTCAGATTGGCGCGTATCGGCCATTGTCTTGGGTCATTGGGGAAGTGGTGGGAAATTCCTGCCGGTGATTAGTGGAGGTGGGGGGGATTTGTCTCTGCTGTGTAAGGGCTTCCTGCTTTGCGGTGTGTGCTGATAGTTTTTCGTCTAGAAGTTTTCTGTACACGGGGCATTTACTGTAGTTGGCGGAGTGATCTCCTCTACAATTAACGCATCGTGCGGAGGTAATGTTTTTTTTTTTTTGCAGTCTTTGGTGTCGTGCGCTGACAGGCATTTGACACATCTTGGATTGTTTTGGCAGTTGTTACGTGTGTGGCCAAATCTCTAGCATTTGTTACATTGAGCTATTTTGTTGAGGGGAGGGATGTAGGGCTCAACTCGCACTCTTGTGTTGTTGATGAACTTGATCTTGTATATGTCCGAGTTATGATTGTCCTTTGCTAGTGTCATCTGGAATGTTGGTAGTAGCGTGATTGAATGAGTGCTGTTTGTCACCGGTGTTTTTGTGGTGAATTGCCTGACGAGTGTGACGGGATAGCTTAGCCCTATCAGTTCTTGTTGCTGATCCTACGTGAGCATGTTTGGGGGTAACCCCTTGACGACCATGTGGAATGGCTTGTCTCTCGGGAGTAAGTAAGTGTGATATTCTTGTTTCAAGTCCTTTAGCAAGTGCTGCATCAGGTCGAAGTTTTGTTTGGTGATGGTGTGGATTTTCAGGCCGTCTTTTAGGAAATACACATTGGTATTGTTTCCTAATTCCTTGGCGTACTTTGTTATTTT
>CABFWB010001660.1:17644-50514 GCA_902151455.1 Timema bartmani
CCCCCAAGTAATCCCATCACCCCTAAAAGCTAATTACTGATTCAAAATTTTGTTTGTAGGAACAAAATGTCAGACAACCCGAGGTTTTTATGGAATTTTGAACCATGGGATCAAGTGACAGACATCAACACTTTGGAGTCGGATCAACTCCTGCACCTGCAAGACGACGACTTGTACCCTGATTTCAGCCAGGATCAGTTTTGGAACTTCCACCCTGGGCAAGGCCCAAACTTTTGTGGCATTCCCGGTTCATACCCTCCAAGTGTACAGTCGCAAGACAGCGACTTACCATTGTTACTAGAGGAAATCAACCCCACCGCACCAGTAGACGGTGTGCCGATGTTAGGGAGAGAAATTTGTAACTATCTGGACGTATTGACGGTGAAAGCTGACTGCCCAGACAGCACCACCACAGATTCTGGAGTCTCGGGTTCATCGAACTCACAGGAAACGATATGCAACGAGTTTGAGGCGAAAAATTTTGCTAAGTACTTACAATACTCTTCAAGGAAAAATTCAAATGATATACAAGAGATAGAAGACTATTTGAATGACGAAGATATGAAGCTCGACGAAAGGTTAGAGCCTACCACAAGTTGGAAGATTAACAATCAAAATGAGAGCTCTTGCCAGTTGACATTTGATACGAGACTACTGTCGCATACTCCCAAGACAGAAGAAAATGTGTGCGTAGAAGTGTTCCCAAGAGAACGTTGTGTACCTAGTATTATTAAGCGGAAGCACGAGCAAGCACCGGAATATTGCGATACAGCTGAGCCCAACGAACCATCACCAAACAACTTAACGATCAAAAGGGAGTATGCCTGCAGCGGCAATAAAGACGTGCACGCCAATGTCCTGCCGATTAACGCAGGCTGTGTGACCAAGACTTCCCTCGAAGCGAAGAAGAAAAAACGAAACAGCTCGACAAAGACATCACCACACAACCGCCAGATCTTGCAGCCATTAGACAACTCATTAGAACAAGACACGTGTGCACAAGGGGTTTCAAGCTCCGACATTTCATCGCAGCTGGACGCGATGAAGGTGGAACCCTATGACCGCAGCAAGGAAATCCTCCACTCGAGTTGTTCCCCGCCCCACGGCGATGTGGTGGATACAGAGTTTGACGTCGCCATCGTCGAAGTCGTGAGCTGCGAAAACAGCGAGCCGCTGCCAACCAAACTGGAAGCCGACGACGATACAGATGTGATGATAGTTTGTGAACCATCTTCTCCCGCACAGCTGGGCGACTCGACAGATAGACCACATCTTGGACAACGTGAATCCAGGTAAGTTCAACTCTACACTCGGTATTAGAGACAGTTTCATAGTCACACTTCACACGCCTCGAGTGCGGCTCAACACTAGATACAAGACGAAACTTTCCTAGACCAGAATGTAATGGACCGGTTTCAAAAGCTGAACTGGCCCATTCCATTCTGGTCTAGGTAAGTTTCGTCATGTATCTAGTATCCAGGCCATACTTGAAGTGTAATAAGTCTGACAATAAAACTGGCTCTTTGAGACATATGTCCTTTATTTCACCCCACAAGGTTTATTTTTAAAAGAGGCTAAAAAAAATCCCAAATAGGGATTAAATGAAACTGTTTAGAATGTAACAAAAAATCTGTGCCTTTTTGGATTGCATTTTTATAAATATCTTGATATAAAGTTTGATTAAGATATGAATAAACATTTTTGACACTTGTAAAAGATACTAAAACAATTTTCATATATTCATGCGTCAAGTCATGAACCGTCACTTTACTAAGGTGATACGAGTACCTGCCATTCGTTTGTACCCAAAGTTCAGCTTTTGTAACATTACAAATTTAGCCCGTGGCACTGATTTTATTACAACATAACAATAATAAAAGTTAAATGTTATCAAGGTTGACCACAAAATAAAAAGTATGTATTTTATCAAAGTTCCTTCATACCAGAATCTTACTAGCAGTCCACCAGAGGGTAAACTATAAGAAGCAACAAACTTGCGCACCATATACGATAGGAGTGTATATAACCGCCTCGGTGGCGTAGTTAGCTAACGCGCCAGTCGTGTTGAGTCAGACCACCAAGGTCGGGGAGATCGAGGTTCGAATCTCGGTCGGGTGAACTGGGGTGGTTTTCCCTAACTGGTTTTCCACTCTCCCTCCACGCAAGTGTGGGTTCACTTTCTCTAAATTCAACCTTCCCAATTCCTAATCCATTAGTGTAATTAGTACTTAAGCGTATAACCCGAACGGGTAGTAAGACGCGGTGCTAATAATAATAATAATATTCTCACATATCCATGAGCCAAACCACATGATCTGCATGACCAGCTGTCACTTTTAACGGTCAAAACTTTCACAACAAACAATTTGTTTTTAATTATTTCTTTCGACTGTTTTTAATTATTTCTTTCGATAGTTTTTTTTTTAACTATCAAAACACAAACTTATGAAAATAACCCTTTGGATGTTTCTTGTTTTGTGAAAGCCTGTGCTTCACTTAAAAAATGCTTTACCAACGAGAGCTTCTAAAGGGCTGAGTTCTCTTCACAAATAAAGATGGCGAACCAGCCAATGCAATGTTTGATGACAAACCGTGTTCAGTTGTGTTCATGCGCATGTGTCTACAAAATATAAACATTGTGTTTTGAAACTAATATTTTGTATGATTCTTTATCGAAGTTATTAAAAAAAAAGTTTATTTATTTTGGTGTTCAGTAATGAGAAGATACTTAAATATCTCTTGTTGCCACAACTGCGAAACGTAAAACATAGTGACTCTATTAAAATAAAATTGTTCTTTCATTTAGTAATGAAAAGCCAACATTAGGCTACCATACAATAATTATTCTTATCATTATTTAATTACTAGAAGAGTCTGTTGAGACACTTTTGATTGATAGTATAGTATTACTTAATAAAATAATAATAATTTCCATATTAGTGACTTCCATCCCATGTGTGCGATATGTATCTTCTGTTAGCTGTCAGTATCTTACAAGTCTTACAAACATGTTGGACACAACAACTTGTACACCGAGGAAAATTATTGTTAACTGGAACAGTGACACTTTCAATTTTAAAATTACATTTGGTTTTTTTTTGCAGTAGACTGTAGTTTTTGTAATATTTTTAGTTTTCTTCCACGTTCTTTTATTAAGGTGGATAGGAACAAGAGTGTGGGTCAATGTTTTAGAATTTTTTATGATAAAAAATAATAATTTTTTGTTGAAAATAAATAACTATTGTTCCAGCAGATACGTTTAGTTGTAATTTTCTACACTTGATGCTAATATCACAACAGTTCTTAAATATCTGTCATGAGCGAACAGCGCTTTCGAAAATCACAACTAAACATATCTGCTGGAACAATAGTTATTTATTTTCATCAAAATAGGTTTTTTTTTTGGTGATAAAAACTATAAAAAATATGGCCCCTAACCCGCGTTCATTTTCCACCATCCCTTTAGTCCATCACTCAAGATATGTGTGGTATTCCATCCAAGGAATAAATGTAATCATTCATTCCTCTTTTTGCAAAAGAATGTACTGTAATGCTCCAGCGAAGAAGGGCTTGTTTAATTTCAGGCCTCAGTCGCGCGTTCATAAACCCCGTTCAAGGAAGCAATCGCTCGAATTCAACATTCTGGACTACCCTCCCATAAGGAATGAGAGCACCTCTCGGGGACCCAGGGGACAGCCGAGCAGGGATATATTGGCCACACCTGTTCAAGACGACGCCTCTACTTCGACTGGCCGCGTGCAGTCCACTAAACCTGACAGACAGAAAACCCTAGGCCCACACAGCGGCATTTTCTCAGCACTCAACCCCGACATGATAGTAAAAGAGCTTGCAGGCAGTCCCAATAAAGACATCACAGTTGAAAGTGTGTCTGACGATGAGCAAGTGGGATCTGCACCAGTCTTGACGTCTGCCCTAACCGAGGAGTCTTCCATCCATCCTCGCAAGAAACGCTCAAGGTCGGTGGTCGTCAGACCCCGTCACAAGTATGGCTTGAGAAACCTGCCCGGTAGCGGACATCTCGATCATCAGTATTCCTACAACACTTCAGACTCTGAGGAGGTAAATTTATTTTTACTAAAAAATATAGCCTACTTTAGCAATTTATGAAGCGGTCAGACAGTAGAAAAATAGATGAGTCAAAGACTTGGAGTATCGACTCTACAGCCCTGACGTCAAGTCATGCGATCTCCGACCTGGTGGCCGCCCCTCAAACTGTGCTGAACCACAGAATGGTGGACTGAAGCGTTTAAACCTGTATAACAGAACTATACATAAAAGTGAATCATAATGGAAGAAAGCAAACACTTTTACAGTTAATTACTAGCAGAGCTTAGAAGACTGAAAATATCTTCAGTTACAGACATATCCAAGCTTTGCTAGTCATATACGATTAATTGTTCAAGCGGTTGCTTACCTGCATGAAAAAAAATATGTATTTTTTAAAAATTTTCTTCTACCAAAGTCCTAATATAATTTTCCTTTTGTCAATTCCAGGCGGGTTCGGGGATTGAAGTGCCTGTGAAGCCCAGATTCACTGTAGACAAGAAGGGCAGAATTATATGTGAGGACATGTATACTTTCAGTTGTCCCAGGTGCAATAGCGTCTTCAAATATAAGTGCCTGGTGTCATGGCACTTATATTTGATCCACGGCATCCCGCAAAAACCCCACCAAGACGCCAGACCCCCCAGCGGCAGTCCTCACGGGATGTGATGTAACTATGCTATACTTAGATATCGAGAGCTGTAATCGTAGAGTGATATTCTCCTTTCATTCATGTCCCTTCCTCCATATTTTTTAGCGTAGAACCAGTAGTACTATTTCTTAATACATATCATCAACTGTTTACACCCTATGACTGGGTCAGTTTAATAAAATGCCTCCAACCTTCCAACATTCACCTCAGTTCACACTCATACTTGTTATCTGCTCCTCCCATCATAAAATGCCTCCAACCTTCCAACCTTCCAACATTCACCTCAGTTCACACTCATACTTGTTATATGCTCCTCCCATCTCTTTCTTGATATCCTGTTCTTTTCTATTCTCATTCTGAATACAATAAATGTTATCCACCAAACAAATTAATTGAAGAAAACTTTCAGCTAAGCTATATATGATACATAGTGTTTTACTATCAGATAAATACACTAAAGTCCATATTTAAAAATGTAGATATTATTGATTGAGTTTCTGTAAAATGAGAGTTTGGAATGATTCCTGCACACAATACTTTTACTTAGCAATTATCCGAGTTATAATGACGGGAAATGTTTGGCATTCCTTATAAGATAACCTCTCGGATGTAAAGAATATGTTTAGATTGAAATTAAATACTTAAAACATGTATGGTAGAAGGTACAATAAAGAGGAATAGAAACACATAAAAGGAAACAATATATTGCTTTTACAAGGAGAGGAACATTTCACTGCTGCCACTGGACAAAGAGGTAATAGCGTAATACCATCTAATCCCCCGACCTAGGTTTCATTCTATCGGAACAACAGGGAGGAGTGTGAAATGTGTAACACAACTTCCTAAAAGAGGCGGAAAGAGAATAATTAATATATAAATAAAGGGGGAGAAAATAAATGTTTATTAAATAGGTAAGAACATACAAAATAGATAAAAAATAACTTTTGTCCTTTTACATTGTTCCTACCCAAGTGCCCGATCAATTTTCTTTTTTTCTTTTTTCGACTCCTTTAGGTAGTTGTGTTGCGTGTTTCATACTCTGACTCTATTATGATAGGTAGAGGTTAGTTAAGCTATCACCTCTTTGTCCAGTGGCAGCAGTGTAACCATGTCACTATTCTCCTTGTAAAAGACAAAAAGACATTCTTTTGTTGCCTCCGAGACGAGACGTTGGAATAACCAACTGAAACCCCCTGTAAGAAAGCGAACTGGAGTTTGTAAAACCTACCAGGCCAGTGAGGATACTGACTTTATTTAAAGAATAGTGAAAACAGGTCCCTGTAATTATTTAGAAACATGTTTTTGTTAAGTTATTTATATAAAAACTACTTATGTCACGAAAAAAAGGTTAAGTTAACTCCTCAAATATATTTTAAACTTTAAAAGAAATTAACAAACATGTATAATGTTAGTATTGTTTAAGTAAATGATGTCATTTTTCTCTTCTGAAGAATTAATTCATTTTACATGTTTTGTGTGAGGTGTGGATTCATCTGGGTTTTTTTTTAGTTGCTGTACTTGCATGTAAACATAAAATATGTAACTCTTACAGCTATAAATGAATAATGTGTGTTCTCAAGAGGCTTTAAAAAAAGTTTAGAATAGGTTTTTACAAATAAGAAAAAGTATTAAAATTTGCTCAAGGTTTTATTATTAATTTTTATTAAGGCAGAAGCCTTACTGTTTTGTTTTTGCTAGTATTATAATTTATTTACCAACTTGTTTTATTTCAAAACAAGGGGGGGGGAAAACCCGTGTTAGTAGAGTCATACGAAATATATCTAGGAGGAAACTGTTTTGTTAACTGTTGGCAGTATCTGCGCAGAAAGAAGCTAACACTGGAGTAGAATTGTCTCGAGAGCTCGTCTCACTATGGATTAACCAGGATATCACACACACAGTTTCTTGTAGGGGTAGGCTTGTAAGACGTGGCTAAATGTTGTAGATGAATGTGTGAAAAAGAGAAACATTAATAGTTTTAATAATAAAATATCATGTATGACTCGGTGTATGGATGTTGTTGAAGCATGTATGACTCTGTGTATGGATGTTGTTGAAACATGTATGACTCTGTGTATGGATGTTGTTGAAGCATGTATGACTCTGTGTATGGATGTTGTTGAAACATGTATGACTCTGTGTATGGATGTTGTTGAAGAGAAGGAAGTATTCAAGGATAGGGAAGTGTGGAGAAAGTTAGTGAGGATGGATTAAGTACGGAGTTTGTTTTTTGAGCTCCATGAACAGTTTCTTGCCTACCCTGTAAGGGAACGGTATGTATTACACACACGATTGTGTCTGAACTAGAAAGAGCATTAAAGCGCTAATTGCTATCTGAACTATTCACTCAACCGCAGTTTAATAATTCATTTTAAAATAATTTTTCAATTTTGTTATATTTTTAATTTCTCGTTATCTCTCAGAGAGAGGAAGTATTGTGATCGTCAACAAAATCAAATTCGAGATTTTAGATGGATGTCGACGTTGCATAATCCGCTGAAACCGAAAGAGTGGTTTTCTCGATGCCGACTCTTTCTTACTAGGATTAGAGCCAAAACTACTTTACCGATCAGACTAAAACTTGGTATTTAGGGTTTTCATAAAGTTCAGAGTTTATTTAACCATCCATCCAACCCTAAAATTAAGAGTAGTTTACTTAAGGGGGGGAAAAGAGAAAAATTATTTTATTGAAATCGGCTCTAAGACATGTTTAATTAAAATGCTTAGCCAGGCACTAATTTAACTATACAAAAAAAAATGGTGCCTCTCATTTTCCCATGAAAATGTCTGAGGGTACTTAACATAAGCGAAAATTTTCAATTTAGATAATATCTCTGCAACTCTGAGAAACAAAATAACTTATCAATTCAACGTTGTGGGACTTTTAAAAATAAAAATATCTACCCAAAATATATATTTTTTACAAAACCAATATTTTCCGAGCTATAAGCGAATATATTTTTTAAATGGTGTTGATTGCTCTGCTCTTTGGTGAAATGTGATGCTGTTTTTCCCATTAAGTTTCTGTTTTGTTTCACACATCTTAATAGTTTTAAGTTGATAACTACATTTTTTAGATAGAGGAGCTCGAGAAAGTCTGTGCGATGCACTGTAGCATTTATTTTAGAGACGTGCGAGACTCGAAAATTCAAGAAAAAAATAATCTTGATCTTGGCTCAAGAGTTAAAAAATGAATCTCTCAAATTCGAGAAATAAAAAATAAATCAAATAATGGCCCTAATAAATTATAAAACCAAACCTGGAATATATTATTTCCATTAATACCGCGATAACCCAAAAATAGGCCGCATTTCCCCCAAAAAACAGCCTTTATTAAAAAATGTTTTGGTTATAAATATTGTTTTTCAATATCAAACTTTGAATTATATTAAAATTATACTAACTTTGAATTAAATTATAAATGATGTTCATTGTAACTACGTATCACTATTTTATTAATTGCATTTAAAATGTGTATTAGGTATCTCAAGTGTTTGAATCAACTATATACAAGACAATTTAACACAAGCGCCAGCTAAAATGTCAAAAAGAAACTCGATTAACTGTATATTTACTTTAATAAACATAGTTTAATTATTTTTTATTTCAAAGGACATTTTCTCGCATCTCGATACTTTTTTATATTCTCGTCTCCAATTGAAAAAAATTGTTCTTGAACATCCCTAATTTATTTTTTAAATATGGCGAAACCATTTCACTTGTCTCAATGTCGCTGTTTACTAACGGAAACTTGGACAAAACCTCACCACGATCTGATGATTGGTTTCCAGAAGTGTCACCTACCTGAGTTTAGCATTATCCATAGATTGAGACGGGCTCTTAAGGGTCTAAGGACCACTTAATCAGGAGTTCCAAGGAGTTGATAACCCTGGCATGAATGCAAATGTCTTTAGCCTTACTCAAGTCGACAAAACTTGAATAAACTTGTTATTCTAACATGGGTGAATTTTGTCTGTGTAACTAGAGTTTTCCCATAAATAATTCTTTAAAATGTGATTTATTTATTTTAGTCTTTAGCTTATTTTGTCTGTGTAACTATAGAGTTTTCCCATAAATAATTCTTTAAAATGTGATTTATTTATTTTAGTATTTAGCTTATTTTATCTATGTGTATGTGTAATCTTTTCAGATAAAGAATTTGAGCTAATGTTATGTTTTTTTTATGTCAAATACTTATTGGGCATGGCATGCTATCTCAGTATTAACTCCTTAAAATGTCGACCAAAACTTGTCCCTGTATTTAAATAAATTGCTCACTTGAAATCTAGCTAAAAATTGCACATTAAAAAAAAAATCCCAGATTTATTTTTTGTTAAAACACTAACATCCAATAAAATGTGTTATTCATTTAATAATAATCCTTAGGATTTGTACTTGGTTTACCTCACTTTATTTTTTAGTGTTGTGTGTATTTTATTTAAAATTGTGATTGTATATTTATGAAAATGGTGTAACATGTACTGTACATTAATTTAAGTTTACACCCACTTCGGTGGCCGCATGGTCTAAGGCGCTACTCTCACAGTAGACTAGACTGCTGCTGACAGGAAGATTCAAATTCGAATCTTGGTCGGGTGTGCTGAGGGTGGTTTTTTTTTCAAAATGTTTTTCCACTCTCCCTGTACAAAAATGAGGGCCCACTTAACTCTAAATATGAACGCCCTAATCGCTAAAACTAGCAGCGTAATTAGTAAATAAGCGTATAACCCAAACGGATAGTAAGACGCGGTGCTAAAAAAAAAGTTTGGATAAAGTTAAAAAAAAAAAAAAATTACACCTGGGCACAGGAATTGAACCCAGGAACTTTTGATCGCCAATGTTTTACCACTGAGCTATCCTGTATATTACTGCAGTGCCTTTACCTTAGGAGAGGAAGTAAAGCCGTCTGTCCCATGTTAATTGTTACATGTAAAATAGCTCGGGAAAGTGCCTTTCCGCAAAATTGGTAGGTTCTCTCTCGCACATAGAAATTCAGTGTGGAAAGTAACAGGCAATCCCCACACTTTCTGAAATCCCCTAGTACATGTGCTCACTACCAGATTGTGAGGGCAGTACTAACCAGCTGCAAATGGATGAGAATCGCATCAAACAAACCTTCGGGTTGATAACTAATAAAAAAGAAAAAGGCCAAAAATTCAAAATTATATGTGTATATAACGATTTGAACAAGAATAGCAAAGAAAATATAAACAAATTAAGAAAAAAGTTAACTTGTTTTTAGGGTTGACAACGTCGAATCTTTATCGATTCGAGATTTAAAAAAAAAGTCTCCTAGTTTGGTGTCAGAAATTGTTTTAAACCTCTTATGTTGGTGGCGTAACCAAACAAACTTAATAACCAGACCCAAGACCATTAATTTAACACTTATACGAATGTAATAATAAATTAAAAACAAAAAAAAACTGCTTTCACATTTTTAAAAATGTCTACTCTTTACAGCAACTTAAGATATATTTTTTAAAGCGCGTCTTACTACCCATTCGAGTTATATGCCTGTTACGTGCACTAATTACACTAATGGATTAGGGATGAGGAAGGTTGAATTAGATAAAGTGTAACCACGTTCTTGTGTTGAGAGTGGGAAACCGTGTAAGGGAAAACCACCCTCGGTATCTCCCATCATTTGCGGTCTAGTCTAATGAGAGAGTGCCGCCATAGACCATGCGACCACCAAAGCAGGTTTAAGATTTGTAAAATGGTGCCTCAGACCCGTCTCTACTTGGTTCTATAAAGGCCTATCCCATCAATATTTCTCTAGCGTGTGACGTTATTTCATGTTTTTTTAAATCATTTTCATATATTTCTTAGTCGATAAGTATTTATATCTGTATTGTATTTGTGATACCTAATGTGACAATTAAGTTGTCACAAAGTTCATTTTTATGTTATTTTTTATTTTAGTTGTGTTTTTTTTTCTCTCAAAAGTACAAACTTGTTAGATTTAAAATAATATGTTTGTCCTAATTTTTTATAATAAATTATTTTATCTCAAGTATTATGTAAGTATATTTTTGACAATTTTGGACTAAACAACACCGCCTCCCCCTCTTGCTTACATTATATTTGTTGACTTTTTTTTCATTAACTTTTCACAGGAATAACTGCTATTTTTTATTCAATTTATAAATTGCTGGTAATTATTAACGCAGAGATGTAAATTATTGGTGCGAAATAATTTACAAGATTTTTTAAAAAAAAAGCTAACACTCTTTTAAGTGAAATTATAAAAAAAAATTCCACGCTATTTTTAAACTGATAAGCAAGGTCCTTAAATCCCCTTCTCTCGACACTTTTAATTATTGTGTGTCCATTTTGGAATGGTTGGGTCACTGCGCCAACGTAAACATTGGTTTGACACCCCTCCCCCCCTTGTCAGCAAAGCATCTCCCCTCTGCCCCCCAAGATACTTACCTAATACTTGAAAGCCTTCTTAACATTAAAAACATAATTTTAGAATTAATTTAAATTAATTTTTTAAAAAAAATTGAGACCTTAACACGAGGAATCAAATTTAAATTAATTGAATTGTGGTCTCATCTTTATGAACACACCCCAAATGATTTGCAACTTTTTAGTAGATTAGTTTAAAATTCACTAAACTGACAACCTGGGCTTAAAATAATAAATTCCCGTCACCTATTAACCAGACTAAGATGGGAACGACCAGTTTTATCCACGTGTTCATGGGTGCAAGTACAAACCAAAAATTATAAAGAATCTTAGGGAATTTTTTTTTACTAATAAACATGATAGCCCTGGTTATATCTTGAATGGCATGTCTATCAAGTTTCCCTAAATAAATAAAATTGGTAGATGCGGTGAATTTCTTTAAAAACAGACATTGTCTCTTAACCACCCTCGTCTTAAGTTAGGGATTAATAATATAAAGTTTCTGATTTGGCATATAGTCCAAAATTAGTTTTAAGTTTTTTAATTACAAAATATGGTACAGTAAAATCTTGTAAAATGTGATTCTTTAGGGGCAGTGCCTCCCAAACTATGGTGCTCAACCCACATGACCGACCTCTGTATTTTATTAATTATAATTTAGTTTTTGGATAGTAAGTTTTATATAAATAAACTAAAGTAGATTATGTGATGTTATCATTCTTTACCAATTTAATTTTTTCTCTGCCTTTATATGAATAAAAAAAGTGTATCAATAAATATATTATATGTGTAATTAAATAAATATGTATTGTATAAAAAATTAAGCACAAATAAAAGTAAAAACTAAGTATGGATCCTCGAATCTTTAAGGAGATTTGAGAAAATTTCAAACTCTAAACTAACAAAAAAAAAAAAAAAGTTTTAGAGCTCTAACACTGCTTATTGATGGTTCAGAACCAATTATAGGATAAGCTCAACAACCAGGCCCCAGACCAGTAATTTATCACTTAACTGAATGTATGAATGTTATAATGAATGGATTATAAGAAAGAATGTTAACATTTAGTTTCTTTTTGTTTGTTTATATTATTCCGTTATATTTCCTGTGAGGTTCATTAGGTTTTTCCAATATTCGGATTCGAAGGTAAATTGGAGATTTGGTTTCATAAATTAGTGGATTCGAACCAGACACACACACACTTCAATATTTTGATGCTTTCATAGCATCTTCATCAGGAAATGAAGATGTGCTTCATTTTTTATTTCTCTCCCTTTTGTGTTACCCTGCCCCTTTACCCTCTTTTGGGAAGTTGTGTTTTCAAACCCCCCTCCTGGAGTTCCAATAGAATGAAACCTAAGTCGAGGGATTGTGGGGCCCAATTTATTTTCTTTGAGAATTAGCCAGTACCTCTTTGTCCAGTGGCAGCAGTGTTTATTTTCAGTGCCTTATATCAAATATAATATAGTAAAAAGTTAAGGACTGGGTGTCATATTGATAAAGCACCCAATTTTCAATATACATATATATTTTTGGGGTTTCAATTAATCCCGGTGTGTTCATTCTAAGATTTTACTGTACCATGTGTTAAAAAAAAGTTTGTGAATAGATTTAGATTCTATTCTGGTATCAAATGTTAAATTTTTGAAAAATAAATAATTTAAAAAAAAACAATTTTATCGTTGTTTGTTTTCCATTGAATCCTTAAAAAATATTCAAAATAAAAAACACTATTTGAAATGTAATTTGTTTTAGAGCATGTTGAGGAGTAACCCAAATTATAGAAAATTAATTAACAACCAGACTTCAGACAAGTTATTTCATTTTTCCCCCCACATTACTTAGTTTCTGTTTGAGTTATATGTATACATTATGTTAATTGAATAGGTATGAGGAAGGGATAATTAGAGGAGAAAATGTTCCCACAATTGTGTGAAGAGAGAGAAAAAACAGCTCAGTATATCAGGCAGGATTTTCAACCCCCAATCTCATAGTCAATGGAAATCCAGTCTAACACGACATGTGACGCGTTGGACTAAGTGATCAACGATATGAGTTATAAATATCACCAATACTCGTAAAGTAACACAACCGAATGGGTAGTAAGACGCAGTGCTAATAATAATAAATAACACATTTATAAATTAACATAAAATACTCGTACAGTAAAGGCCGTGTAAGATGAAAAAATCCTAATGGCTGGAATTATCACACTTAGTATAAAATTTATACTAAACAAATTAACAAGTTTTATTGAACAATAGGTTTTTAAAATAAAATTACAACCATACAGTAGCTTACATATAGGCTATACACTTTTTATTTTAAAAATATGATCTTTTTAAATTACACATGCTGTTGAGAATGTGATAATTTCTTTATATGTTTTGTCTTTCTTCAAGTCATCCGACTGGCCTGGAAAATATACCGTGCTGGTTGTATAAAGTGATTGGCCTTTCAGTCGATTTGAAATTCATTGTGACCACCACTGTACAACAAAAAATGGAATAGGTACTCCTCTTACCTATAAAACACTCTTCATGTCATTTCACATAAGAATCACGTCACTTGTACAAAATAAGAAAAATTTGGGGATATATTTTTTTAATGTAAAACATAAGGATATTTAATATATCTCTTTAAGGAAAACCTTTTTTCACCTTTTGAGGTATTTTGTCATACATATTTGGAAGAAGGTATAGAAGAAAGTGAATGGAAACATAAAAAAGGGAACAAATACAATATTACAATGAAAAGAACACAGTTCACACTTTACACTGCTTCCACTGGACAAAGAGGTAGTGGTTGCCTCTTTAAGAAAATCAATCGTTACCGCCCAATCCCCCCCGACCTAGGTTTCATTCTATCGGAACTCATCAGGAGTGAGTGTGAAACGCGCAAAGCAACTTCCTAAAAGAGGAAACACAAAAAAAAAAAGGGAGAAAAAGGAAATTATCCCATCATTCTTTACAATTTTTCATTTTATCTCTCTCTTTTTTTTGGTTTCCTCTTTCAGGAAGTTGCGTTGCGCGTTTATCACTCACTCCTGATGAGTTCTGATAGAATGAAACCTAGGTCCAGGGATTGGGTGGTAAATATCAATTTTCTTTAAGAGGCAGCCACTACCTCTTTGTCCAGTGGAAGCAGTGTAAAGTGTGAACTGTGTTCCTCTTTGTCCAGTGGCAGCAGTGTAAAGTGTGAACTGTGTTCCTCTTTGTCCAGTGGCAGCAGTGTAAAGTATGAACTGTGTTCCTCTTTGTCCAGTGGAAGCAGTGTAAAGTGTGAACTGTGTTCCTCTTTGTCCAGTGGAAGCAGTGTAAAGTGTGAACTGTGTTAGTTCCTCTTACATGTTTCTATCCACCTTTCCTATACCTTCTTACAAATATGAATAACAAACCTTAAGGATGTATTAAGGTATGGTTTTAGTCATGTAACTCATAAATTAAATTAATTTAAATCATTACCGTATTACACTGCATAATCATCACATATCTTATGTCCAATTTTTGTGGGAAAATGTTGGGGGTGTCCATTATGTGAAGCTTTAAAAATATGTTTTTATTACTTAATCACTGTCTTTGGCTTGTCTTCTTGTTTCCACCAGTCTTGCGCCAACTTTTCACTCACTGAAAACTCTCTTTCCGCAGCTCTGTTACCGCGCTATTCAGCAAACACAAGCACCTTCAGATTGAAGTCCACAGAATGGTTTTTATATTTAACCATAGTCAGGGGAAAAAAAAAAAAGCTTTGCACGTTAATGTATCGCTAGCAGACAATCACTAGTTTGGCTTGCGCGGGAAAATGCGAGTCCTACCATATCATGTGATTTACTCTTGGTAGGTTCGCCTGCCTGCCCACTCCTTTGCTACAAGCCACACAACTCCGCTTTCGGAAATAAACCCGATGACAATGGGCACACGGTGAGAATTCTAGGCACCTGGTGCGTGAGAAGACAACTGCGCGTCCAATGTCATCAATTAAAGCTCTTTAGTGATGCATGGAAATGAGGAGGGAGGGAGAAGGAATCATCCTCCATCTGTTGCCTTTCGTGTTGCCGTCAGGAACAAGACAATACCATGCGACAATTATGCGAACACATTTTATAAACCAATTTTTGAACTGAAAAACCAGGATGCGACGACTTTGCGGTGAAATACGGTAACACTTTAGAAGGTTACATGTGAAAATATAATCTTTATAACAATAAAAAAACTCAAAATTAAATTTCAGGAACGTGAATCGGAGCACAATTTACGAGACGTGGGAACTCACTTTCCGAAAGTATATCCACATATTTATATCAGTCACAAATTTTGCCATCAAAAATATAAATAATAAGAGAATATATTTTTTTAATATATTGTATGACAATGATTCACTTTTGGTTATCAATATCAAATTGTTTATCCATAACAAAGTTACCCGAAAAGAGCATCTTAAAACCAAGGGTGGGGAACCTTTTGGAATTGAAAGGCTGCATGTCTCTTCAAGGATTCCTCATAAGGTCGCACACGTCACGTACAGTAAATTTTTCCAAAATATGATAGTGAGCCAATCATAGAAGGATAGACCAATAAGAGCGTTTTTTTTTAAACATTATGATTTAAAAATAACAATCTATGAATTTAATGAATTAAAATACAAGACATTGGAAAATGTATAGATTTTTAAACAATAAAGATACACAATTAATGTTTAAAAATATGCAAAAAGTCCGCACTGATCACCTCAAAAGACCGCAGGTTCCCCATCCATGTATTAAACTGTTTATTTTTTGTTGTCAAGTTGTGTACACTTTGAAGGCTGTACACGTGTCATACACACAATCTTCACCGCATTTTCCAATCCT
Organism: Timema bartmani; assembly: GCA_902151455.1. NCBI lineage: Eukaryota > Metazoa > Arthropoda > Insecta > Phasmatodea > Timematidae > Timema > Timema bartmani. The sequence continues at coordinate 33,620 of CABFWB010001660.1, forward strand.
AAATAAATAAAGGGCGCAGATAAAGGGATGAATAACCCGTGGACCAACATCCTTAAGCTGGAGAGCGAAGAGACTGAAATAAATACCCAACTGAGAGTTATTTTGTGTGCGACACTAGGAAGTCAGACCCCTCTTATTGTCACTTCACTTGACGCCAATGTGGCTGAAGGCGGTTATGTCCTGGATGGGAGTCCCAACCTTTTGTTGTATTATCTTTCCGTAGCCCCCACGACCGCCGTCGTAGTCTGTGCGATATTCGTCTCGAACCTGCAGCAGGCATTCACAAATTAACATGTTTACCTGAATATAAGACAGAAATGTCCGTAGGAAAAAAGCACATATTAGACTTAATGATCCACATAAACTTCATTTAGGAATTAAGTTATTCTCGGATAAGAATGTATTCTAAAATTCCTCGAATTTTCTCCAGGTTTTCCAGAGTCAATTTCCAACTTTTCCAATCACTTTAACTTTATTTTACAAAATCAGAACTAAATCTAATATTATTTCAGACTCACACATTCTGCAAATGTGTCACTCCATGAAGGGGTTAAAAGATTTCGGCCTAAGGCAATTGTGTCAAGAAAACTAAATTAGATTTCGGTTTGACACCTTAGCTCAGTCGGTAGCGTGTCTGCCTATTGAGCTTAGGGTACAGAGTTCAATTCCTGGCATGGTCGAAAATGTATCAATTTATGAAAATATGAGTTTACCCTTTCACATTGATAAATTTACATCCTGAGGACTGGATGTTGTGCCTGTCCTAGTCTTCTTAAGTTATATTATAAGGCATATGAAGCTACGAGGGGCCTAGCAAGCCGGTAGTGGAAAATATACGGCTTGAATAAAAAACTGACCACAAACTGGGAACAGTGAGGGATGTAAAAAATCTAAATTACATTTCAGTAAGATCATATCGAGACATTAAAAGACCACCTTACACCAGTACAGCTTAAAATGGTTGTGAGCCACATTCTTTTTTAGTTTATCCTTCCTATAATACAAATGAATTATCACACATGTGTATAACCATGTGATCTGAGGTTAGTATACCCAACTGGGACAGCTGTGTTGAGATTCGTCGTGTGTACTAATTGGAAGAAACATGTTATATTGACTATTGTAAATAAAAGTTGCAAATTTTTTTAGCGAATAAGAGAAAATTCCAGAAATTTAATAAAATTCCGAAATTTGTTCATGACTTTTCCTTAGCCAATCAAATTCCCTGACTTTTGCCTGTCTTCCAGGTCGATGGACACCCTGAGTTAAGGTCGAATTGGGGATTGGCTGACCTCCGAATCTCAACCAGCAATACCAGCACTTAATCAGCGCATCTTACTCCCTGTTCTGGTTATACACATATATTATGATAATTACTAAAATGGGGTAGGAATGAGGAAGGAAGCAATTTAGAGCTAAGCAGAGGAGAGTGGGAAACTATTTAGGGAAAAACACCCTCAGTAGACCCGGCCGGGATTCAAACCCCGATCTCTCCTTCATCAGCAGGCCTAACATAAGAGTGACCCCTTAGACCATTTAGCCAATGAAGCAGGTTTAATCATCGTTAATTGAATATTTGGTTAGACGCTTTAGTACTTAATAGTTAACCAAAATTATGTTAGCTTTCTTAGCAAATCTAAAAATTGCCGATTTTTTGTACAGCACAATCTTTCATGGTTTTTATTTATTAGTGTAAGATTAAATTTAAAAGTAATTAAATGTGACCCGCTTCAGTGGCCGCATGGTCTAACACGCTACTCTCACAGTAGACTAGACTGCCGATGATGAGATCGAGGTTCTAATCTTGGTTGGGTGTACTGAGGGTGGTTTAATACTCTCCTTCCATGCAAATGTGGGTACACTTCTTCAAAATATAACTTTCCTAATCCATAAATCGACTAGCGTAATTAGTGCAAAGGCGTATATTTAAGTGTGTACTTTCTGAACCGATTGATTATATCAGCACACAACTTATAAACTAACTTAAATCTAGAACAGATACAATAATCAACCCCCGATTAATTTTTCCAGTCATGCCGAGAATTGAACTTGGGATCCTTAGCTCGGCAGACAGACACGCTACCGACTGAGCTAAGGTGTCTGACTCCATAAAACTAAATGTGTGTCAAGCCCTTATCAACTGACTTGCGGTCCAGCTTATGTTACACTCAATACAGAACTACCCACCTGTCCTCCAGTCTTCCCGCGGCCATACTGTCGCCCCTCCACGAACCCAGCATCCCAGTCCGTACGGATGATACGGTCGTCCAGTCTGGTGCCGTTGATGTATCGCATGCAGCTCTCCGCATCCACGCGCGTGTAGTATCTGGCTCAGTCAAGGACAATCGTAGTCATGTTTTCTATCGGTCTGCCAGTCAACTCCAGGCATGGTGTGCTTTGCACGAATATGGCCAGCACAAGATAAATTATAATAATAATTATTATTATTATTATTGCGTCTTACTACCCGTTCTGGTTATATGCATATGTACTAATTATGCTAGTGTGTTAGGAATGAGGAAGGTTGAATTAGGAGGAAGCGTACATGGATTTGCGTGGATGGAGAGTGGAAAACCAGTCTCATTACACCTGATGAGGATTCTAACTCGGATATCCCTGTCATCAGAAATCTAGTCTAGTGTGAGCTTAACGGCTTAGACAATTTGATCCCTGAAGCGGGCAAAAAATTTAAATTAATAATCTTGAGATACGAGGACAGAAGATTACGAGAAAAATATGAGGCCCAGTAAGAGAAGAACAGGGGTACAAAAGAAGGAAAAATAGATAAATATACGAGATGATGAAACAGTCAGATGTAGTGCAGAAGATGTGGGCGGGTCATGTAGCCAGGATGAGACCAGTGAGAAACCAGAGGGAAATGCTCGGAGGCATTCCCGAAACAAACAGACCTCTTGGGCGTCCCAGAACCAGGTGGAAAGATGTGGACCAGGATAGAACAAGATAGTGGAGGCTTGTGAGGTCGGTGCATGGTCTATGAGGCCTGTGATCACTGATAAGATGCGAGAGAGTGTCTCAACTTTGATTTTGTAACATTTTAAAGATTCTCTTATCAATTATTAAAAAACCTCCAAAACTTTACCAAATGGATTCCCAGAAAACTTCTGAAAAATTATAAAATGTCCAGTGAGTGATTTATTTTTTTAGCAAAAAAAAAAATGTGTGAAGGGTAAAAATACGTTAGTCAATAAAGAAATAAACCAAAAACAAATCAATCATTCCTTTAAAAGTAGTGCAAGGATACTCCACGAAGCAGAAGCCACAAGGGGTCTTTTTGTACTTGTCGAGCCCCATGACGATCTTTTTGACATCTCCGCACTTGGAGAAGAGCTCGTAGATTTGCTCCTCGGTGGTGAAGAACGAGAGGTTACCCACATATAGCGTGGCGGTGAGACGCAGCAGACGTTCTTGCTCCCCTCGTGAGCCCTTGAAACATATCAGGTGGTGGTATTATTACGAATCATGCACATAATATTAACAAACGTTGTCCAATCTTTGCGCTTCACAGCGCCATTTCAAAATAATATCTAGGGCCTATATTCAAAAGTTGACTTGTTTATAAAGTGTTAGCGCTCCTTTTTTTTAAACATTGACTTAGTACTTGTTTAGGTTATACCCATACATACCAACTAAGTTGTGTTAAGGATGAGGAAGGTTGCATTTTTGAGGAAGTGTCCCTGCATTTACATGGAAGTAGAATGTAAAACCATTAATGAGAAACCATCCCTAGTAGGTTACATTCAAACCAGGATTTAAATACCAATCTTCCCCTCATCGGCGGTCCAGTCTATTGCGAGTGTGACACCTTAGACCATTCGACCACTGAGGAGGGTGGAACTATTCTTAAAACATTACTTTCTATGCTCACTACGATACTAAATATTAGAGTGGATGTTCGTAAATAGCTTTCAAAATAACTTTTAGTTTCATGCGACAGGGTTGCTATTTCTTTAAATAAGTTCTCCATGTGAACTATCCCTAAATTTACGCTAGTAAGGTAGGTATAATTAAGAGAAATTCACCCGCAATTGCGTGAGGGATTCTCGTATACAAGTGAGACCACAATCTGCCCCTCAAGATTCAGTGATACTGTACCTTAAAATGCTGATCTCGATAGGAACTTAGGTCAACAGAGGGTGTAATAACATTCATGCTGTGCTTAAAGCTCGTTGAAAACAACGGTTAAGCCTTCGCTTCCCTTAAAAGCTTGGGTAAAATAATTTTACTAACTAAAATATAAGAGTAATCAACACGATTTTTAAAAAGAACTACACACATACAAAATTATACTAAATAGCAATACACACAAATACACTTTTAACTTGTCTGAACAAGTTTGTTTTAAGATTTTTCTGGAAATTTCTATTTAAAAGTTCTCACTTTATAAAAGGTAGGATATTTCCTAAGACTACATAAGAGAGCTGGCCAGATATAATTTTATTTAAAATCCAGTTTAGATTCAATTTTTAAATAAAATGTCTCTAAAATACATTTATTGTGCTTTATCTTGTAGTTCAATAGTATCCGCTGTAGCGCTAGAAATTAAATACATAACTCAAGGTAAAACTATTTTAAAAAGGTTATGTCAAGGTTCTTTTCACGAAATTAATTTTATTTTAATTTTTTTCATTAGCTATAAATTTTTAATAATAATTAAATCTACATATGCTAAGACTCTTGTTTTAAAATTACAATTGATCGTTTACGCTTTATATTTAATATCCAGGCGATTTTTGGTGAGCTTCCTTTTAGCCACTCTCATTCATAATTATTTAGACAAAAGCTATCAATAACACTGTGATTAGCATTTCGATTATTTAAATAGCATAAGATTGGGAAAGAGTACAGTTACTCTATGGCATTAGGAACTCAAAAGTTAATTGCTACACCTAGAAAAATACGACACCTATCCTTATCTTGAGCTAGTTCTATCCAGTCCACCTCATTACATCCTATCTCTTTCAGGACAATTTTAATTTTATCTTCTCATCTGCACCTAGGTCTTCCCAATGGGTTAGACAGTCAATTCCTTAAACACGCCTCTAGATCCTTCCATTCCCGCTACATGTCCTGCCAACGTAATCTGCGAGATTTGACTATCCTAACAATGTAATGTGATGAGTACAGCGTATGTAGCTCATTATGTAAGCTTCTCCATCCCCAAATATCTTCCCAAGCAACTTGTTTTCGAACACCTTAAATTTCTTCTCGCCATTTAAGGTAAGAGACCATCTTTCACAACCATAGAGAACCGATAAAACTAATGTTTTGTATATGTTGTGTTACACATTCCTTGACAGCCAGCGAAATGTTAGCAACTTACTGACAGAGTAAAAGGAATAACTTTGGTACAATACAGTTTTTAGGTTTGAAAAAATATATTTAAAAAGTGACATATTGGAGGATATTTATTTTCCATCTTTGTTGACTTTAAAACAGATTAGGACTTAAGTTACATTATTATCATATACATTGTCACGCAGTTCCCTTACGGGGTAGGCAATAAACTGTGCATATAGACCAAAAAACAACTCCGTTCTTAATCCATCCTCACCAACTTTATTCACACTTTCCTAGCTTTGCATACTCCCTTCGCCTCAACAACATCCATACACCGAGTCATACATGCTCTTTTATATTTAGAACTCTTAATGTTTCTCTTTTTCACACATTCATCTACAACATTTTGCCACGTCTTATATGGCCTACCCCTTCCTTTTGATCCACACACTCTACCTTCATATATTTACTTCGTCCCTCAATCCACACTCATCCTTTCAACATGTCCAAAGCAACGTAAGACGCTTCTTTCCCATTGACCTTTTGGATTACCTTTCAAACTACACTCCTTCGGCATTCATTCATTTCCGACTCTGTCCATACGAGTTTTTCCACGAGCATTCATCTTACTATTATGCTTCTCCTGACAAACCCACGTTTCACATCCATAATATAATTCTGGCATCAACACACATATATATATTGCCATCTTTGCCTATTTCGATAGTACTTCATTCTTTTCAATAGTCCACTACATCCAAATAATCTCCGAGATCTGTTGATTTCACTATCCATCCTTCCAATTTTACAGAACATTCTGCCCAGATACACAAAATCATTCACTTATTCTAACAGTTTTCCATTTATACTAAGCTGTCAATCATTTCCTGATCCGTCTTTATCAAAAAATATCACCTTATTTGTGGAAACATTTGTGCGAAGATCCATTCTGCCTGTCACCACATTCAAAATATTTAATGCATTCTACAAGTCACTTTTATTCTCAGCCATTAATATGGCAACATCTGCATATAGCATCACTCTCAGATTCAAATTGTCTATATGTACACCAACCGCGTCCTCACAAGCATCCCTCATACACTTATCCATGAATACACGCTTTCTCCAGATTAACAAATGCATAATACACTTTCTTCCTTTGTGCCATACATTTTTCAATCAGCTGTTGCAAATATCCGCTCCGTGCAACTTCTATCTGGCATGAAACTATGAGTGGTACCAATCTTAATAACTATAATATACATAATTATACTTATTAAAAACACTTTACTTTCAACATACTTTAAAAGTATGTCAGTATTATAACGCAGAAATAATGACAGGTAGAATAGTTTTCAAATTTAAAATGTACATCGGTCATGATCCATTTGTTTGTAATTATGATCAATTGCACTGGGATTAGGGTAACTTCGATTGTTTGGTGTTGCAGGGCATACATGCTAATTTTTCCTCGATTCTGTCGTCATTAAATTTCTCCTCACTCTTGAATCAAATTTTTCAACAGTGTCCATGACAAGTTTTCACATCCAACGTGAAATTATGCTAATATCGACTTTACTTCATTCTAACATACAGCACATAACAGTCATAGCTTCATCAATACTGTGTGATCTTCATGGTGTAACAGGTTTTAGTGTCCAAGATGAGGCAACACTTCGTCAACTATTAGAAATCAGAAATCATACAGAGGTCCCGAAACCTTTCACCCCTTTCAAGAGTGAAAATATCGTGTGGTAGCAACACCCTTCACACTTATTATCCCGGAATCAATAGGCCGTATGCAAGAACGATAAGAGTAAGAAGTGCGCGAAATAAATGACTTCATCTGATGAGTGAGTCATCTGGGCAGCCCCGAGCAAACTTCCGCCTGACTCCTTCCTTCTCTTTAAAGATGTCGCATCAGGACTATCGATGCGTTTTTTTGTTTTGTAAACATGGTGCATTGCACTCACCTCTCTTTTCGTTCTTGCAGCTTCGATTTAGTGACTCCCCCTTGCCCCTTAGAGGTGCAGTCCCCAGGGGCGGCATGACGTCAAGCGGAAGGAAATACCAAAATACCTTTCAGCTTCATAGAACGGAAGGGGAAACCACGAGACAGGAGCGACTTTGAGGATTGAGACCCACAGGCGATCAAACGTCGTCAGATAAGAAAGTCTGCGGCCCCAACGGAAACAATTCCTGCTTCACTCTTACCGCAACCTTAGCCCAGAGTTCCAGGGAAAGGAACACGATACCCAAATATTTATAGTCGCGCTCAAGAGACCTCTTTCGGGTGACCACCTGAAATTCATCTTGGTTCACTTGATAGGACGAAGGATCCACGAAGAAGCAGCGAGCTAGTGATCTTTATAAAATATGTATTCACCACGAGGAAGAATTCAAGAAACGCCCGCTTACCTAACTCGGTGGTACCAACACTCTAGTCAACCTGCATGTTTATCTCTACGAGCAGAGTCAATAAACCACTGACTACCGGGTACAACAAACGGAATCATTGCTCGTCGAGCCCTTACGAGACACATTCAGGCCTTTCCTTTTCACACCTTGTGGTCACGAGACAATGACGAACTCCCTCAGCAGGCCACAGAGATTAAACTGGACATCAACTAGAACAGTTATCCAACAACGACAAGCAAAACAAAAATCTACGAGGGGAGAAAAAAACCCCATAGAGCAATAAGGTTGGAATCGACCAGAGCTAGGTCGGAAGATAACGGGAAATACGCATCCACTTAGCAGATCCACCTAAACCAAAGCAAGCATACGAGCACCCACGTCAATATCACAGCTGGCCTTTATTAACCATATACAGTGCTTAAGCAGACTCGACTCATTCCCACGAATCACGATAAGACCAGTTCGAACTTAAGTTGATTGTCTGCTCCCAAAGGACCTCTTGGGAAATCCATGGCTACGTTGGCAGAAGGCCATCCTCAACTACAGATACAGAAATCTCCTCTTCGGCAGCGAAGCAACGACACATTACCAGCGTTATCTCCACCTGGAACTTCCTCAACTCGACAAGGAACTGGTACTAACTTTTCTCTCACCTTGGAGACCTCCTGAAACTCTCCAAAGACTCCCCCGTGAAGTATTAACTAACCGAGGGCCCTTTAAGTTAAACCAGAGATGATCTCCATCACCTCAAGGTGTTAAAACTCATACAATCCGCAAGCCAGAGCACCCACATGACGCAGCGACTTAGCTGAAAGTTAGGACACGATTCTCCACCCAAACGGGAACAAGCAGGAGGTCGAAGACTCCCTAAGGCAAGAGCAGGAGCAGCAAAGGTGCCCCAAAAACCACCAAATAGGTGCGAATTCGTTTACCTCATAAAGTCAGATTTCAAGGAGTAGTCTCGACAGAACTCTATAGTGTGCACCCAACGATGAGACGGTTTTAAGGTTAACCACTCTAGGAGGTACTGAAACACACCAGACAGCCGTCAGACTGCTCTGGAACCCGCACCCGGGATCTTCGTCACTACACATCACCCCGAGATCTTCACATATGACACACTTGTATCTCTTAATGCGTGTCCAACAATGGGTAAGATAATGGCAATAAAACATTGAATTACCTTTCCCAAAGGAATAATCTCACTGTACTGAGGTACATAGTCTTCCCTAGATCCAAGCTTACTGTACCTAGTACATTTAAACTGTTTAACTTGTCAAGAGTGTAACAAAGAGGTCAGTGGAATATATTTCAATTTCAAACAAAGAGAAATATGTTGTAGATTTCTGAATCACCACATTTTAAAGAAGAATGATCTGTCTAAAACAATCAACTAGCTCGGTCTCTGGTTGTGTCACCTACTGGTCTACCCCTACTCTGAGGGCGTTAGTTGGGTGTGCATTTCTGAGGGAGGGGTGAGGATAGATGGACATAGATGTTACATGTTGAGTGTTACATGTTTTAACAGGCGTAAACAAGCTAGATTCTACCCTGCAGTTGTTTTTCTGTCATCGCGTCCCACTACTTGTTTGGATTATAATAATTTCAATAGTATGTTACGGTTGAGAATGGTTGAATTTAGAAGAAGTGTACCCACATTAGCGTGGAGTGAGAGTGGAAAACAATTTAGGAAAAACACCCTTAGTACACCCAACCTGGTTTCGAACACTGATCCCCCCTCCAGCTTAGGCCATTTGACCATCGAAGCGTGTTTGGGACAGTTGAATCCAATGTAAATTTATGACTGTAATTTATGTTTTCAACATTTTACTGAAATTATATTGTTGACTTAGCCAGATCTTATACCAACCCGACATGCCAACCACAAGGCAATGATCACCCCATAACAGCATAATTTTGTGAATATATATGTTAGCAACAAATTTAGTCTATTTTAACGTAACTTATAAAATAATACTATGATAATATCATTATATAGTAGTAAACACAAGTAAGTAGGTCTAACCTTAAAGTTAGGTTATGAGTGAGCACAAAGAATTCAAATGAGGTTATTTAAGGTAAGTCTCAGGGCCGCAATTAGAAATATGGCGCCCCTAGGCACATGAGCGGCAAGAGCCACTCCCCCCTCTCACAACCCGCACCCACCAAAACATCATATTGTTGTTATTTGTTAATGAACACAAATAATAAGTGTTGTTGGCCTATTTATTGTTACTATTTACAGTATACCCCCTATAATTATATGACCACCCTGAAAAATTGTTGTGCTTGTCTATATCTGGCACAGCTTTGCAATTCGCATATGAGTGACTCAATTATAAGCAGCAGACATAGGGCCATAGTAGACACAACAGATCTCTAACAATACACTAGCAGTTTATAAAAAGCAAGCTTCAGCTACAGCTAAATCCATGTGTGGTGTTTTAGTGAAAATTATGCTCATTCACGTTGAAGACAAAGGTTCCGGTTTCAAATCCTGTGACGTCGTACCTCGTAAAGGCTGCTGTTGTAAACTTTTTTTTTTAATGTTGCGCCCCTAAAAATCTTGCACCCTAGGTACGTGCCTAGTCTGCCCAGTGGGGAATGCAGCACTGGTAAGCCTACTTATAAGGAGTCAAACCTGACTATTTTATAATGTTTGCATACCATTGTTAAGTTAAAGTGATTAGGCCCTACTGTATGAGGCCGAAATTTAATATAGCTATTATTCATACGAGGTGTATGCCTAAACAATGAATTATTTATAATATTAATATTACTACAGTACAGTCTCAGAAACTCGACACTCAATAACTTGACATTCTGTATAACTCGTCACGCGCACGTGCACACAGTTGTTGGCGCCAGTCGGCACAATCCAAGGTCATTCAACTGTATAACCTCTCAGTTTGTTTGTGTAACTCCCGAGTCTGAACTGTAATGGTTTGAAATCATTGAATCACAATTTATAACTTATTAATCATGCACTTGTTATAATTGTGCAACCAAATTTTTATGCACGAACGATCTTAATGTGTAATTGCATGCATTAAACACATTGGAACTAAGTACCTGTACTCGCATTGGTCTGCTAGGCCAACACAATCTTCTATCATTTTATTATTTATTGAGAGCACTGCTTCCATTGGTTTAGAGTCATCAAATTATTTTCAATTATATTACAAAAATTGTGTCAGGCACATAAATAAATATTCATTTTGAATAACAAATATGATTTTAAAAGAATTGTTAAGAAAATCTTTAAGTAAGGTTAAATTAGCCCATAGCCGATTCAGGGTTAAGAAAATTTAATTTTTTTTTATAATTGAAACTGACAGCTCAGTGTATTGTCACCAAGTAGGCCTATGCAAGACCACATTTTATTATTATTATAATTAGCACCACATCTTACTACCCGTTCGGGTTGTACGCACTTACGCTAATGTGTAATGGTAGGGTGATTGTGAGATGAAATGGAGGACCTACAGTTTAACGTGGAATCCGAACCACGGTGGAGGCCTGGCATTCCACACATTCACAAGTTGTGATTAATACACGTCTTGTCAGAGGTGAAGGAAGGGTTTGGCAATCAGATAAATCTGTGCCAGGACCGAGTATTGAACCCCGGACCCCCAGCACAGAAGTCTGACACCTTACACCTAAACCACCAGCTCATCCTCCAAATAAATAAATAAAAATAAATAAAAAATAATGTGACTGAAATGGATCAACAAAGTGTGTAGGCCTAGGCCAACTGCAAATAATGTTCAAAACTACGGCCAGACTGGATTAAATGTCTGACTAGTTAAATATTATGATTTTTTGGAGCGGCTGTTTGGATAGTTGAATAGCCCTGATTTAAACATTAGATCCCCCCCGCTCCGGCTACCTTCAACAGTGTTAAATAACTCGTCTAAGAAGGTGTCACCCTCTTATCAGAATGGCCTGTTAAAGATGGGGAGATCAGGGTTTGAATCCCGGTCAGGTCTACTTATGGTGGTTTTTTCCTAAATGGTTTCCCAGCTTTTCTTCCGCGCAAGTGCGGGTAGATTACCTCTAAAATGTTTCTTCGCCCTCCCTACCCCATTAGAGTAATTATCATATATCATAGTTATGACCTGAACACTAAAGATGCCACAATCTAACGAACCCCTAACCTTTTAGAGTGGTAGGACTAGTTTTTCTGCAAAGTTGTCAAGGATGTATAATGTGGAGGAAAGTGGTCCCAAGTATGGTGTAAATGCAAAAAGGTTATTTTATTTGGCTCGCTTGTCAAGTAATTAATGTATAATCCAAACAAGATATCGGTTAGTATGATTAATAACAGTTTGGTCGTGTATTTTTGTCATAAACTCTTTTACCAAAAGAAGATATTTGTGATCTTCGCCGGACACTAGAAAAGTTTTCATTTCCAAAACGTCCTATCACAAAATGTATACATCAAACATTATAATATAATATGAATAAGAGTTTGATTTCATGTCTCATACAGGAATCTTTCAAAAGTATACAAAGATAAGTACAACGACTTGATTATACTCTAGCCGAACTTACCAAAGCGGTCGACACCAAACTGCCTTAATTCTAATAAATAAATAAATGGTTGACTATACCTTAAAGTGCTGGTCATAATATGAGCTTAGCTTTACTGATGGTGTCACAACAGTTGTCATGTTTATATCTTGAAGTAAATCACTTTATTAAGATCTAATATTTATCTAAACTGAACTAAAAGTTAAGTTTATTTAATAGCTAAGCCCATGTAAATCCAAAACCTTTATAAACAGTTCCTAGCGTTAACGGGGAATTAACATTTCATGATACAGAACGAATAAATGTTTACTTTTATTATTTATAATCAAATAAGAATCGTTTGATAATTTTGATTTTCATGTCCCTAACAGCAGCAAAAGTTAGTTTTAAAAAATTAAACACGTCAAAGCTCATAGACCAATTTAACACAAACTATTCCACATAGTTCCACATAGTTCTATGCTATTGGCCACTATAACAAAAACAAATAACTAAAATTATTTAGTTCTAAGCTTGATCATAGAGAGCGTTAAATAAACATATTAAAACAAAATAACTACGATTCGAACGTGTTCATTTTTAATTATTATCTATGCGGAGTGCGGACCTGGTTTCATCATGGTGTTGGCCTTATAATAAAAAATTATGTGAATTTATATAATTTGAAAATAATCACCAAATTGTTTCTCATTCAAATATACATTATCAAGTACTTGAAAATATATAATTGAATATAATGGCAGACAAAGGAAATTCTAAGAGAATATTTTTCTCAAATGAAGAACTGGACAATCTTGCGGTGTATTTGGTTGGAAATTCTCAGAGATATAGAGAGAATATAATTATTCCGAGGGTCGCCGGCCCTGTAAAAATCAAAACTACTGAAGAAAAGATGGTGGAATCGGCGTTTGAGAGCTGCGTATTTAAGTCCCTGATGAGTTGTGTTGTAGGTTATGGTCTCGGAGCTGCCATAGGTCTCTTTTCTGCCAGCGTCAATCCTTCTGTGACCGGACCGACCGAGAAAGTACAGTCAGCGAGAGAAGTGTTCAAGGAGATGAAGACCACCACCTTAAGTTACGCAAAGAACTTTGCTCTTATCGGAGCGGTGTTTGCTGGTGTCGAGTGCGTGATAGAGTCCCACAGGGGGAAGACTGACTGGCGTAACGGTACCTATGCTGGGGCTGTCACCGGGGGGGTGATAGGCCTCAGAGCAGGGATTAAGGCAGGGGTCATAGGCGCAGCAGGGTTTGCTGCGTTTTCTACCATTATTGACTATTACATGCATAGGTAATCAAACGTAAACTAGCCTACCATAATTGTGGTGACAATATATAGACTATAATAATACTGTACAAACTACTTACTCATAAACTCATTAAAAGTCTTGATAACTTTTTAAAAATGTAACTTACCTACTCAGCCCATCTATAAAAGAATGAGGCACACTTGGGTAAAAAAGTTGACTAGCCTAGATGTTAACTCTTTGGTGATCGAATCGTCTATCCAGGGGTTCTTAACCAGGGGTAATACCTCTTTGGGTATGAGACTAGATCTCTAAACAATTAAAAAAAAGGGTGACCTGGTGGTCTGAGAGTAAGGTGCCAAGACTTCTGTGCTGAGGGTCCGGGGTTCAATCCTCGGTCCCGGCACAGATTTATCTGATTACCAAACCCTTCCTTCACCTCTGACAAGACGTGTATTAATCACAACTTGTGAATGTGTGGAATGCCAGACCTCCACTGTGGTTCGGATCCCACGTTAAACTGTAGGTCCTCCATTTCATCTCACAATCACCCTACCATTACACATTAGCGTTAAGTGCGTATAACCCGAACGGATAGTAAGACGCGGTGCTAATAATAATAATAATAATAATAATAATAATAATAACTAAAAAAAAGTTGTTAAATTAGATTAGCCTAGAATAAACTTTCATTGATATCACTATCGACTGAGGCGGCATGACCTTTCAGTAAAAACAAGTTATTAGAACATCTCTTTTGTGATACTAGTACTACCTAATAAAATCGATGGTGATTATTTTGATGTTCTGGCGGATGAGGTTCAGGGACACATCAGGCGCAAATCGTTAGGGGTATGTAATGGTAAATAAGTTGAGAACCTCTGATCCAAGGCGTGACTCTCGCCGATGATGGTTTTAATAACAGATGCGCCGAGGGTGGGTTTCACTAATTGGTTTTTCATTATCCCTCCATGAAAATGTAAGTGTACTAACTTACACTTCCTCTAAATTCACCCTTCCTCCTTTCTAACACATTAGCGTAATTAGTACATCCTGAACTGGTAGTAAGATGTGATGCAGATAAAATAAAAGAGCTGCATCCAGGCCGACCTCGCCAGGTCTAGTTGGCCAGTGACACGGAATTTGAGGTTCAATTGAGGTTCAACCCTACCCATGATCTATAAGCTAAATCTGACTGTACACATCATCAAAGCCACTCACTACCCCTTCGGTGGTCGTGTGGTCTAACGAGCTACTTTCGCAGTAGACTAGACTGCAGATGACCGAGATAGTGGTTCGAATCTCTGTCGGGTGCCCTGAGGGTGTTTTTTCCGAAATAGTTTTCCTCCACACAAATGCGGGTACACTTCCTCTAAATTCAACCTTCCTAATCCCTAAACCAATTAGCATAATTAGTACATAAGTGTATAATCCGAACAGGTTGTAAGACGCGCTGCTAAAAAAAAACCTTCACTCGCACCAAGTGCTTGTAAAATTGTTTCTTCATGGATAAATATTTTTATTTGTTTCAGATGAGCTTCAAATATGAGTTTGGAGAAGCTATGAGAGTTGTGGCTATGTTGTGTTGGTAACTATGAAGAATAGTGAACATCGCGTTTGTACTCGGCACTTAAGTACAGTCGGATACCGACAGTTCGGCTTAATTAACTTGGTAGTGGATGTAATGTAAATATTCTGTAACAAAGATAAATTAACATTATTGTACCTACAAGGACAACTGATGGTAATAAATTTCCTAAAACCGTTATGTTGATATTTAAAAGGAAATACCTGTACCCGCATTGGTGGTTGTGGGGTCTGGGGCGTTACTTTTGCAATGGACTGGATCGTCGGTGACGAGAAATCAGGGTTCGAATCCCAGCCAGGTGTAATGAGGATGTTTTATCCTAATAAGTCATCATAGTTCATACCACGATAGTGTTTATTATGTGGACAGCCTGAATACAGTGTGTATAAAAAAAAATAGAGACTTGTATACTTGAGCCTTTTCGTCGGGACCCCGTTGGGTGCAGATACCTACGTAATGAAACTGTAATAAAAGCAAGGGTGTGCGAAGTTTTGAAAACTTCCTCCTCGCTTCAAATATTACTCGACTTTGCTTTGAGGGGAAAAAATGTTGGCTTCGGCAATTACGACGCTTTGCTGATTTGACATTGACATCTAAACACATATGTGTGTTCATTTATTTTCATTTTCCGCTAATTTTGAACACAATCCATACGTGTTGAAGTAAGATACTTTAATATAATATTTAGTGTCCAAAGTTATATAATTATGTACATTATTATGTTTTCCAACCTAAAACTGTTTTTAATAAAGTATTTGATTCAACTCCGGGAATATGTTCCACATCCCTAAAAGGAACTGTCCCAAAAATGGTCAAAATCGGACAAGTCCTAACTTGGTAACGTTTCATTTCTCACAGGAAGGACCTTATATTTCAGCTAGGAAAAGCTACTAGATCTACTTTCATGTATTCATATGTCAAGTCATGCTATATTATCATTACATATAAAATAATAATAATATAGTAAAATGGTGTTAATTGTAAAAAAAAAGGTTTGTTTCTCTAAAAGTTTCTTTCTACCAAAATGATACTAACTATACCTACTGCTTTTTTAACTTGGGTACTAAGGGTTCAAATCCAGGTGAATGCTGTCTCATTTACTATCCCTTCTCTTGTTATTCCCGTATAAATTGTTTTTGTTAAGTCACTAATAACTCTTCAGCACTAATGTGCTCTTATAAAGACAATTGTAACTTGCATTGGTTGGCTGCCACCAACAAAGTTAGTAGATCGTCTTCTATAGCGTTTCCAGTAACGGAAACGCCAGGTGTTTGATCCACAGCCTGGGTGGACCGAGGTTTTTTTTTTTTTTTTCTAAATAGTTTTCCACAATTTCGTTAAAAATGCACATATATTTCCTATAAACTCTACCTTTTTATTCCGTGCTGTATCAGCGTGAATAATGTAGCCCAGGAAGGACAGCGAAGGTAAAAAAAAAACCATGTAATAAAAGTTGTCAACACCAAAATGTCTGAAGGGTAATGCACCCTTGATACCTTGACACAAGTAGTCTCTAAATAGTAACGACAGGTAGAGTAGCTCTACGGTGAACTCAAGCTCCTGATCTGGGACATGTGCATGTCTACACATCACTAATTACACTTAGTTCCGTTTGTAGTGGAAACTGGACAGTGAATGTAAGAGAGACTAGGAAAGTGGAGGTCATGGGAATGAAGTTTGTGAGGAGCAGGTTAGCTGTCATGAGGAGAAACAAGAGTGCCTGAGATAGTAGAAAGCAAGACTGAGATGGTATGGGCATGTAATGAGGATGTTGGAGTACATGAGATAGTAGAGGAAGCAAGACTGAGATGGTAT
>CABFWB010001660.1:51029-64877 GCA_902151455.1 Timema bartmani
CCGAGCAGATGTTCATACAGAGTGTAGATATCTTGAACATCCACACCATGTTCTAGAAGAGATTTCTTCAAATTGACAAAATCAGGATCTTGGTTCAGCTCTGTTAAAAGTGACTGAAAAAAAATAGCAAGATTATTATTATTTGCTTTTAATTGAATAATTACCCGTGGACTTGGGAATCGAAACCGTATCAAGCCAAAGGTCCTGTGTTCGATACCCGTGTCCATGTGATGCCGCTATTATATCAGCCCACGACTTACAAACTAACTTAAATCTAGAACAGACTGCAACACCCAGCTTTCTGGCCATTAATGGAGAAACCCACTTTTCACTGACGATAAAATTTTTGACCATGCCGGGAATCGGACTTGCGACCCATAACTCAATAGACAGACACGCTACCTACTTAGTTAAGGTATTGTTAAAAAAAGGTGTATTCTTAAGGAGTATATACAACTCACTAAGGGTGTGCGAAGTCAATTTTTTATCAATTTGAAGAGAACCCAAATCAAATACATGAAACATTCTCATAGGTGAATATGTTTTATTAACTTTTTATGCTGTAAATTTTGTTTATATCATTTTAGAAAAAAATTTAATACACTAAAATATTTAATTGAACAGCTGTTTGTAAAACTTCATTCATAGGTGATAAATCACGTTACTATCACTACTTACAACTAAATTATTCAGATTATTTCATTTTAATATTAATTTGTAATGTATATAACGACTCAGAATGGCAACAAATGAACATAGATTGAGTATTTTAGCTGTCACTCTTTGTATTGACGAAGTTTTGTAACTGGGAAGCAGAATTATTTTTTTTCCTGAGCCAACTCTTTTAAGTTTTTGAAGCTTCATACACCCCAATTATTTACTGTAGGTGTATCAGGGTTTTTTTTAAATTAGATTTATGTGATACTAGCGACAAATTATCTAACCATGAGCAGGATTAGTCTAATGAATACTGCCATTGTTGGCAATCAACAAAATTAAATATGACGAGGAGGATCTTAAGTTTTTTAAATATTTATTTAAGAAAGAAGCATCTTCAGAAAGCGGCGAGGTTTTTACACACGCCTTTTATGCTCTCGTGGGAATGTATATTTTATTACGTTATATTAGTCCCTGGACGTGATGATTTTTGGCAACGAGTTCACCAAACTACTGAAACCACCACAGAGTCTTGTAGTTACTATTTTTACCGCCAGGCTACAGGAACAGGCATGAAACCTCTGCCCGTTGCAATTTCACTCGTAAGGAAATAAAGCGGTCGATACCTGAAACTCTTCACTTTGAACGCTCCTGACAAAGTGCTGGAACGCCGAACTGTTGTTCATCTTTTTGTCAAAGAGCTCTTTGATCTTGTCGTGCGGCAGAAGCTTGATGAAGTCGTCATGCATGGCTCGGGTGCCGTTGCCGCTGCGGGGGTGGGTGGATTTCTTGGGTTGGGGCGGACCATAGCTCATCATCTCTACGACCCCGTTGTGCCCCGCCTTTTTCAGGAATTTCTCGGCCTGAATAAAACAAATAAAACGGTGGGGGAATGTGGGTGACTGGCCATTACACGAGACTTTACCTTTTGTTTGGTTAAATAATCAAAATTTGTTGGTCGAAGAAATTATTTTAGTAATGAAGTTGGTGGTTGGACATTCTCTTTTCCTTGAATGGAGGCGGAATTAATCCGTCCCGCACCTTCACACGACATTGGATACAGGGATCCATGTTGTATGAACATTTGTTAATTTATATTTTAAAAAAACATGAATTATTAATGGTAGCTAAACCAAGGTTCACATTAAATTAAATTAAAATAAAACTATTCTGAAAATTGAAAAATGACACCTGGACACGGGAATCGAACCCGGGTCCAGGTGTCATTTTTAAATTTTCAGAATATGATATCTAGATGGAGTAATTACCATTAATATAGCTCTGGCTATTTACTCTTAAAATAAAACTGTTGATTCAACGGTATAAGAGGTTTATTTTAGTATCAAGTAATGTAGTTAGTTAGTTAGTTAGTTTCCCAACACAAATATCTAGTTAATTTTGAGAATAATTTATAAAAGAGAAGCAGCAGCCTTAAGCTAATGCAAACGATACACATTTGTATCTAAAGGATCCTGGGTCAACATACAAGCAAGTCAATATTTACATTTATCTTATAATTTGAATCAATTTTGTGTTGTTTTTTTTTGCGTTTAAATTGTATAACTATTATAACACTTTATAAATTATGATATTATTTGATTAGCCATCTTCATGGGTTTGTAATATCAACAACAATTGAATATTAAATAAAGTGATATAACAGGGATAAGCTTGCTTCGGCGGCTGCACAATAAACTAGACTGCCGATGAAGAGAAGAAAGTGGTTCGATCCCAGTCGGGTGTACTGTGGGTGGTTTTTCCTAAATGGTTTCTCATTATCTCCACGCAAATGCGGGTGTATTTCCTGTAAATTCAACTTTCCTCATCCCTAATACCTTAGCGTAATTAGTACATAAGCGTACAACCTGAATGGGTAGTAAGACTCTGTGCTAAAAACCAAATAACCAAGGAAAGGGTGTCTTAATTGTGCTATTGTTTGTGTCCTATCACCGTCCATTCTTCAAATTCATGTACAGGACATTTTTCAAATTTATTAAAATTGCTCCTGGCACTATTTTTATATATGTTTGGTACTCTGTTTATTAATTAAATCTCAAGTAAATAATTATCAGTCTTTACTCAGAATCGGTGGCGTAGTTAGCTAACGCTCCAGTCGTGTTGAGCTCGACTGCCGAGGACGGGGAGATCAAGGTTCGAATCTCGGTCGGGTGAACTGGGGGAGGTTTTTCCTAAATGGTTTTCCACTCTCCCTCCACGCAAATGTGGGCTCACTTCCTCTATATTCAACCTTCCCCATTCCTAACCCATTAGCGTAATTAGTACTTAAGCGTATAACCCGAACGGGTAGTGAGACGCATTGCTAAATAATTTTTTTTTTAAATTAGAAGAATCAAGAGGCTCGAACCAAAAATGATCGTCCCAGAGTATCTTTTAGACACAATTCATCAACTCACTGCTTTATATCTGGGAGATTCCGAGGCTCGATCGAAAATTTCTGCAAACTCCAAGGATGCGATGTATTCCTGTGACCTTTTGAACTCCGCGTCATTCTTTAGATAGTCTTTCACTATCGCCGAGTAATCGTCTGTCGGGAACAGAGCTATGAAATCTTGGATATCTTCGTCCAGGGAGCATATCTTGTCCTCTGCTGTGAACAGCAAAGTAGGGTGTGCGATAGTTGCTAGGTTAGGGTGTACACTTTCGAGGTGTACCACAGTAACATGAGACGGCGAGTTTTCAGAAATATAGACACAAGTTTCCATTAATATTTTGTTTTATTTTGCTACTTTACTACAGTAAGAATATATTCTCGGCTGGGCCACACCACTCATAATCCAGTTAGTGGAAATATTATCCCGTACTAATGTACTGTTGTCCAGGGGACGCTCGAATGTACTAATAGTAGTACTTCCTTTCCTTGGAGTCTCTTTTCATGTCCCGATGAGATGAGGTGATTGTGATAGTGACTATGTTGGTGTGGAACTAGTGGAAACACTGAAACCTAACCTAACCAAACCCTGGTGACCTTGGGATATCTCTCCTTTCGAGAACCAACGGTACCAGCCAAGAATCAAACCCGGGACCCTTAGATTCGTATCCAGGTGCACCGACCACTTTGCTAAGTGACTGGTATACTTGTGTTAATAACTCCACGAATGCTTACAGGAATGTTTTGAGTGGTCTAAGGCATCAGACTCACACTTCAGTTGGTCGTCATTAACAAGGTCACAATTCGAATCCCTGCTGTTATTGCATCCTAATCCTCCTTCATTCAAACCTATCCTGAGATAACCTCTTGTCCAATCCCCTACCATACCCTGTAAAAAATAGACCTCGTTGTGAATGAATTGTTCCCGCCTGCAGATATATTCTCACTCAACTGTTGCCTTCGCTGCTCTGGTGTCCAACGAAGACAAACGCGAACAAAACCATCTGTATCTGTAATCAATCATCAGAGGAGGGGAATATTAGTAACAAAGATCGACATGTTGTTTTTTGTATTTTGGAAAGAAGAGTGAACTAGGTAATTAATGGGTTCTGAACATGTTCAATGGTACTTTTGTTAAAACACAATAATTATAATTGTTTACCAGCAATATCGACATACCCAACGGAAACCTGGCCATTGAAGGAGCATGATAGAAGCAGAATTTAAGTCTGTCAACGACGAGAGGAATACAGGCTGTATACCGGGTCACCAAAAAGTCACAAAAGTTCCAGAAAAGTCACGAATTTTCAATATTTTGGTCTTAAAATTAAGCAAAAATATTATTGTTTGAATTTCCCACACATAGTAACAACGAGAACACGTCGAAAGTCACGGCATCCACTACCCATGATACCATGCGCTAGCCGCAAGTTGCCTGATTGTTTTTACCATGATACCAAGAATAATGTTAATGTTCGCCATCTATTTAATGTTGCATATGAGTGCAGTTTTCCTATATACGCACTATTATAATGTTTGGCCGTTTACCGAAGGAATTTTGTGGTCAAAAAAGGGCCACCGAAAAGTCACTAGTTTTTATTTCTCCAACTCGGTAGACACCCTGGAATAGTTGAGGAGGCGCCAGGATTGAGACGGCACGACTAGGGTGGTACAGCCATGTGAGGATAATGGAGGAGGAGATGTTGAATATTGAAGTGGAGGACAGGAGGCTAAGAGGAAGAACAAGATACAGATGATGTGGAAAAGGGAGGAGAGGATGCTTAACACCCGGCCAGTGACTGGAAACTGTTCATAATGTGGACGAACTACCAGCTGTATTTTTAACTGCTTTATAGTAAATAAGAAATGGGTATTCTGGTGATCTAGAGGTAAGGTGTCAGACTTCTGTGCTGGGGTAGGTCCGGGGTTCAATCGTCCCAGCACAGATCTCTCTGATTGCCAAACCCTTCCTTCACCTCTGACAAGATGTGTATTAATCACAACTTGTGAATGTGAGGAATGCCAGGCCTCCACCGTGGTTCGGATCCCACGTTAAACTGTAGGTCCTCCATTTCATCTCACAATCACCCTACCATTACACATTAGCGTAAGTGCGTATAACCCGAACGGGTAGTAAGACACGGTGCTAATAATAATAATATAATAAAGAATCTGTAAGCTGCACTGATCTACATAGAACAACCGGAGACAACGTCCATTGACAGGTAACAAATGCCAGCTTCGGTGGTCGAATAGTCCACCCTCGTAAAAGTCAGGACTGCCGATGACAGGAGAAATCGGGGTTTGAATTCCGGTCAGGTGTGACAAGGGTGTTTTTTTCCCCCAGAATGGTTTTTCACTCTCCCTCCACGCAAATACGAGTATACTTCCTCTAAATTCAACCTTTCTCATCCCCAACACAACCTGAAACGTTAGTGAGACGAGGTTACAAAAGACGTTTGAGAGTTTGTTCAAAGTAAATAACTTTCTTAATTTAAGGAGTGTTGCATCTGAATGATTGAAGTAGTCATCAATCCAAGCACCGTTTTGCACTTAGAACATTTTATACCCCCCCTTTTTTTCTCTCTCTATTTTTCCTGTGATACAGGTAAGAGCTTTGAGCAGATCGCTCCAGTACCAGTACCATCCAGCCGGCTCTCACAAGTTGGCGAAGATTGCGCCAACATTTGTGAATAGAGGCTGTCATGCCATCAGCATAACGAACCCTTCGCGCGTTAATCTCAGTTTTATAGACAGGAGCTGCTACTTCTTTATTCAAATAGCACTTCATTTGTACTCACGAGCCTGAGTTTACCCCATTCCAGACAACTGCTTCACGAGGATCGAACCCCGGACCTCTGTATCTGTAGTCAGGGACTCTGACCATTTGACAAAACTAACGGCCTATTGAAATGAGACTGTACCTCACCTTCTCCATGGCGGTGTTTTCCCCGGTGGACGTGCGTTGTCCCAGGAGTGTTGTGGAGTACTAAGAGCTCAACAGTCATACAAGCTTGTTATCAACTGTATCAACACTTGACAGATAGCGAGCTGACTGATGGACAGTTCAATACTGTTTTTGTCGTATCACACTTATTGATAATGTGATACCAAAAGTGACAGCTGAAGATCACATCACTTGACGTATGAATACATATAAGTAGGTCTATATCATGTTTGTAAGAAGGTCTAGGAAAGGTGGATAGAAACATATAAAAGGGACGAACACAATATGGCTTTTACAATGAAAAGAAGGACACAGTTCACACTTTACACTGCTGCCACTGGACAAAGAGGTAAAGGTTGCCTGTTGAAGAAACTCGATCGTTACCGTTTAATTCCCTGGCCTAGGTTTCATGCTCTCAGATCTCATCAGGAGTCTAGGTCAGGGGACTGGACGGTAACGATAGATTTTCTTCAAGGGGTAGCGATTACCTCTTTGTCCAGTGGCAGCAATGTAAAGTGTGAACTGTGTTCGTTCCCTTTTTATAAGATTCCATCCACCTTTCCTGTTCCTTCTTACAAATATGATACAGTCAATTATTTAAGCGAAAAGAGGTTTTCCTTAAAGAGATATAATTAGGTCTAGTACCAATTCTAGCTGTAAGGCTCTTTCTATGAGAATTTGACTGTATGTATGTGAACCTAGCTGAGTTTTAATTATAGCACCGCGTCTTATTACCTGTGCGAATATACTAATTTATGTTTAGTGTTTTAGGGATTAGAAAGGTTGCATTTTAAAGGTGTACATGCATTTGTGTGGAGGGGCGGCAGAAAACCATTTAGGAAAAGCACCCCCTTAATACACCCGACCAGGATTCAAACCCAAATCTCCCCGCCTACTGCGAGAGTGACGCCTTAGACCATGTGGCCACCGAAGCGGGTACTAGCCAATTTTGATTATAAATTTATGCGAATTGTCAAAGAGTTCTGAGATTGGGGATTTTAAGGGCACACCTCTATAGACTCAAAACAGTCTGCTTCGCAATTGGGGATGGGATTCTCGAATCCTTAAGAATATTTGAGATTTGAAACAAAAAATTCAGATTCAAGAATCAAATCCTTAAAAAAAAAAAAAATTCTAGTGAAATTTGTTTTAGAGCTCTAATACTGATTATTGGTGGTTCAGAACCAATTATAATTATAGGATGAACTTAACAACCAGACCCCATACAAGTAATTTAACACGCAACTGGTAGTATTAATGTTATAATGAATAGATAATAAAGAATGTTAACATTTAGTTACTATTTGTATTTTCTATTAAATTTAGATTTCCTCTTACATCCATAATTTTGTACAAGATTGAGATTCAATTTCAAGATTTGGATTCAAAGGTAAATTGGATATTCGGATTCATACATTAGTGTATTCAACCCAATTCCATTCTCTATATTTTGAAATAATTAATGGTAGACATTTTTTATTGTAAATTCCTTTACTGTTGCTCACAGACAATATATACAATAATACCATTAAACTACACTTTATAATGTTATGTTAATAGTCCCTCATAGTTTCATATATATGAGTGGAAATGGCACAGGTGTAAACCCCTATATGCCCGCAGAGTCGTCAAATGACGCTTTGGCACTCGGGACAATATTTTTACAACTAAAGCAATATATTTTTTTTTTTTAATAGACAGAGGAATTCGACAGCAGTTACATCAATTCTAACTACAATTTTAACTACAAGAACAAATTAAATATACAAAGTTTATTTCAACAAGACCAATTATTGTAATTATGACACACTTTCATAAATCTTATGACATAAATGTTCGGTTACACAATGTATGTATTTGAATAGTTTCAAGGATCCTTGCGTTAATGCTTTGACAAAATGTACACTTATCACAATTTACACTTTTAATGGAAGACTGCGTCAGATTACTCGAACAGTTTGTGATACTTGAATATCTGCAGTGCTACCACTACCAGCTTTCTTAGAAACTATCTTTAAAGTGATCTATTATCTCTCATACTCACTTCAGGGATTGGATGCTCTTAAGGCGTCAATATCGCCCAAAAAAATGGACTGCCAATGACAGGGAGATCGGGATTCGGGTGTATTGAGGGTGATTTTCCCCAAATGATTTTCCATTCTTCACGAAAATGCGGGTACATTTTCTTATCCCCAACACATTAGCGTAGTTAATACATTTGTGTATAACCCAACTGATAGTATAATGCAGTTAAAAAAAAATTTTTTTTTAAATATCTCACATGAATGGGAATAACTGTTATCAAACTAAAATACATTTTATTTAATTAATTTTACTAATCAAACTTTACATCTTGTTTTCACAGTTATTACAATATCATGAATTGTAGCCACGGGGGGTTTTTTTTTTTTTGGTGCAATGTAAGATGGTGGAAAAGTATTAAGCTGTGTGCTTCAAAGGAGGGAAAAAATAATTACAAGTTGCCAGTCAAAAAAAACAGCACCAAGGCTATGACGTATTGATCCAGCCCTTGTATCTAAGGATGTGAGAAGGGTGTATTACCATCCTTGGTGATAATTTGGGCAGATCTACACTTCTCTGCGTCCTTGCCGACGCAAATGACTAGGGTATACGGCAAGGCGAGGGCTCATGGGTAGGAAATTCTGATACAGTCAATTAGTGAAGAGTTTTCGGGGGTGGGGAGCCGGTAATTTGTCAACCCAGCGTAAACAGATTTATTTACATGTAAGCATTCTACCACATAAACAAACTTTATGATAAGTCTTGTTAAATATGGAAGATGTAAGGAGAAACACATAAATGGGAACGAACACAATATGACTTTTACAGTGAAAAGGAGAACATAGTTCCCACATTACACTGTTGCCACTGGACAAGGAGAGGTAACGGCTGCCTCTTGAAGAAAATTGACAGTCGCCATCCAATCCCTCAAAATAAGGTTTTATTCTATCGGAACTCATATGTAAAGTGTGTTAAACGCGAAACTTCATATAAGAGGAAACTATCTTTCTTGTACCTTCTTCCTTATAATAAAAAAATTTAGGCCTAATAAAAGTGAAAGGTTTTTTTTTATTATTATTTAACACCGCGTCTTACTACCCGTTCGGGTTATACACTGTTTTTTTTCTTAAAGAGATATTCTATTATAAGTCTTTAATCTTGAACAATTGGTAACTCTTAGTCTAGGATTAAATTTGAACTTTTACATTTTACAAAAAAAACAAAAAAAAAAACCTTCCTTGTGACATTATTAATGTTGTTTATCACCTGCTGGTTTCTGTCAAAACTAAGATAATGTGGGGACATAGGAGACACGAGAAAAGGTCAGTATTTTTGAAATTTTTATCTTAAAACTTTTTTTGTTGTTGGAAGAAATCAAACATAAGAGTTTAATTTTCTTCACGTGGTGATATCAACAGTTGTTGAATATCTGTCATGAGTATAGCGGCATTATATGAGAAACTTTTTAAATGGAGAGAAAAAGTTGTCATTGAATTTCAGGACACCCTCGACAGATATTCAACAACTGTTGATATCACTTTGTGAAGAATATTAAACTCTATTTTTCAACTGGAGCAATATTGTTTATATTTTGGACAAAAAAAAAATAGTTTGTCTCTATAAACTGCAAAAACGATAAACCTTTTCTCGCTTCTCCTACATCCCCCTCTTAAAAATGTATTTTGGCACACATAAAAAATAAAAATAACTTGACGAAATACATACTACACAGTAGAACAACATTGAATTGTTTGTCTACTTTGTAAAACATAAACATTGAAGGGAAAATTGTTTGTCTTTAAACATTTCTTAAGATATTTCATTGGAACCACCACATTGTTTTATAAAACACAATTATTATTGTTTTGTTCAATGAAGTATTATAACTCACATAAAATTGATCGCGCTTTGACAACACACAAAGAATGTCTGCTAACGTCGGTATGAAAAATGTTGATCTCTCAACTTCTGGGTTTCTCCGATTTTGAACCTTGACTGTACCCGTCAAATACTGACAGGTTGAGTATGACTAGCTTGGAATCCACTATAATCAGGAGGTCCCATGGACATATGACCCAGTTGTTTCCACATAAATTCACCATTCTCCACAAGGACAATAATAAATTGAAATGTCCACCATTTATATTTATTTAAGTTTTTTTATTTAATAATACATATTGTCAATTTTTCCATTTAACAAAAACAATAATTAATCAAAATTAGACAAAATGATTAATTTTATCATGTTTTATGTTTGTTTGGTATTTTGTGGATTTGTTCGGAATGTTCATACATGTGTGACGTGTACCTAACATCGCGTTTTATGCACACATATGTATGAACCATCTCTAAGTATGTGTTTGAAAAACACCTCGTAAATATATTTACACGATTTTATTTACTCATGTATAAATCATATAAGATATTATTTATGTTGATAAGTTTTTATTGAACAGCTCTATACACATGTTTACCTATATCTGGGTTTCTGTTATTTTGTCATAATCAAAACTTATTTTAAGTTTTTTTAACATATATTTTACAAATATTTTATTTCAAACCAATATGATAGCAAAATAAATACACAATATTTGTTTTAATAATATATTGTGGGCTTATTATGTCCTAGATTAATTTTTTTGTGTGATTTATTTTAAGGTCCTGACGGGTGCAAGTCTAAACCCTATTTTGTGGGATGGTGGGCGGGAGGGTGAAAGGCGTGACGTGGCTTCACAGCCGACCAATGTATCCTTCCGCGCCAACAAGAAAAGATGGATCACAGAAACCGTAGATGGCGCTAGATATCGGACAGGTCTTGCGGAAAAATCGTACGTTTGGAAATGTAAGTTTTCTCGAGAACGAGTGAAATTTTTTTAGTAATATTTTCAACACCCCTTCTTAGATAATGTATCAATGTTTATTAATTGTTACATTTTCTTATTTTTTGTTATGCAGCCGGCAGTTTTCTATTGAAAATCGTCAATTTTATTGATATTCAATCACTGTTAAAATGGTAGATAAGGTGTGTATATGAAAAGTACAACATAATCAACAAGCTTCTATTCTTGAACAAACCGTTTCCGAAAAGAAAATTGCAAAACAATAAAAATTCTTGAAGATAACCGTTTGTTCCCATGGCTTTGCATTTCCACGCCAAATGAAAAGGGGCCAATCGCCTTAAATACAAATATTAGCAAAATGGAGGTCATGGGAATAAAATTTGTGAAGAGCATGTTAGCAGTCATGAGGAACAGGATGAGGAATGAAGTTATAAGGAAAAGAGTCGGGGTACAGGGAGTACTTGAGATGGTATGGGCGTGTAATGAGGATGGAAAAAGAGAGGATGCCGAAGAAAATGTTGGAAATGAAGTATGCATGAAAAATATCGCAGGGGAGGTCAAGAAAGAGATGGGAGGAGCAGATAACAGCAAGTGTGCAAGTGAGAGGAGAAGAATGGTGGAGGGAGAGAGGAAGATGGAAACATTTTACTAAACTATCTAGGCTACAGGCTGGAAACAGTTGTTGATGATGCGTGTCTGGACTACATCACTCGTAACTTGGTTTTGTGGAAATACTAGCCAGTACTAATGTACCGTTGTCCAGGGGACACCCAAATGTACTAATAGTACATTCTTTCCATGGAGGCTCTTTACATGTCCCGATAAGGTGATGGCGATAGTGAATATGACGGGGTCGAGCCAATGAAGATCTTAACCTAAGCCTAACTAACCAAACCCTGAGGAATGTTGGGACGATTCCCCTTTCGGGGAAAATATCCATGTTACAAGCCGAGAATCGAACCCAAGACACTTAGGTTTGTAACCAGGTGCACTGACCACTATACCACGAGGCCAGATGAGGATGATGATGATGATGACCTATGTGTCCCAAATTCACAAATATTCCAGAGTTGTTATTAGGGTTTTTTTGGTGAAATCCTTTGTTTTACAAGTGTGAGGCAGCCTTGCATTAGGAAGGTTGCACAGTTAATTTACAACAAATTTTTAGGAGTTATAAAAAAAAACTCGAGATTGTTGGTAAACGAGTGTACCCCCTTTTTCAGTCTTGGCAAACCTCCGATATTCTTCTCTACCGCTGTATAGTTTAGTTATAATCACACTTATTTTTTCTATGAATCTATATTTTGTATATAAAAATAACGCCTTTGAGCGCGAGCGGCCCAGAAAACCTTTGTCCGTTTGTTGCTGTACATGTACGGTCGTATTAACTGGTGTTCCTGCGCTGTGGTGTTCACAGCAGAGTGCACACCCTCTTGGGGGCCAGAGGCTTCTTCATGACCGAGCGTATCGCTTCCACAAATACCTCCTGGAGCCCCTCCCCGTTGATGGCCGAGCACTCGGCGTACCTCGACGCTCGGATCTTCTGCTTCATCTTGCGGCCCTCGGCGGTGCTCACGCAGTCTGGGTCGTCCTCACGCAGGTCTGTCTTGGTGGCTAGAAGAGAGAGAGGGAAGGGTTTATTAGGTGGCAGTGGCTATTAAGCTGTGGTGCATGTACCCCCAGGGGGTTCAAGACATACCATAAAGTTCTATTAGTTATTAAGAATGTCCAACTCAATTTCTCGATACCATCAATTCTTACTGGTATCAAAATAATCAAGAATCGTTCTTAGCGTTACGATTTTTTGACACCTCAAGTCTTTGCTCTCAAATGAATTTTATTTTATCCAAACGAAACGGTAATATTACGAATTGGTTGTTTTTAATGGTTATCATTATTAGTTTTTTTTCAATCAAATAGTTTTTTTTCAATCAAATAGGGCCACATTAAGTTTTTACTCTTAAAATGTTTTATTTGTATTTTGCAAACACACAAATCTATATATAGACCCAAAAAAACTGTGCATACAGCTCTAAAAACAACAGCTCTCTACTTAATTATGCGAGATAAACGTAGCAGGAAGTTTCATATTTGAATCCAAGTCGCTCAAGAGCTGGTTTCAGAAACCAAACCATCGAGACCATGGCCAATCGTGAGGTAGCTCGTAGGTGATGCGACTCACCCACAAGCACGATGGGCACATTGGGGCAATGATGCCTGATCTCTGGGCACCACTTGGACAGGATGTTCTCGAAGGAGCTGCGGCCGGACACAGAGTAGCAGAGCAAGAAGCAGTCGGTCTGTGAACACAACACTTGGTAATCTGATATCTTAAGTTATAGATCGCAGTCACTAACAGATACCAACAAGAGAAGTTGTAAGCTCCAACTTATAGTATAGTCTCCGCAGTCGACCAATCTCCCTGTACATGAATAGCAAGCAGTTCAGGTCAAATATATCAACTATACAGGGTGGCAATAAAGTTTATTACTTATTCAGAGCTCGATTATTTTTATTTATTTTTTTCTGTCAGGTTGTTGTAGAAGCATTCAAGTTTAGATATAGACCCACTACACATTTAAACAGCACATAGCTTGACAGT
The DNA here is from genome assembly GCA_902151455.1 of Timema bartmani. Lineage (NCBI taxonomy): Eukaryota > Metazoa > Arthropoda > Insecta > Phasmatodea > Timematidae > Timema > Timema bartmani. The sequence continues at coordinate 64,487 of CABFWB010001660.1, forward strand.
TTTAAAATTATTTTTGAACTTGTTGGTAAATATGTTTTTAATTTTGATCTTTAGTTTTTATAATATAATAAAATCAGTAACAAAACTTTACTCTCGACCTGTTTATGTGTCCATAAATGTTTTGGGGATAGTACCCATCATATAGATCAAGAGTTTTTTTCCAACTTGAAAGTGCGCAAAGGGCACAATTGCATCCACTAACCCAAGGAATGGAAGGAAATAGGACTGACGTGGATACACAAGTTATTATTAAAATAGAGCACAATTAAGTTTATTACTCAATCAACATCGGTGGATTTTCCCCATGGAAGTTCAAACTTTCAGTTTCTTGGCTTAAAATACCGATTTTATTACATTAGATTACTTTTCCAAGAAAATTTGCCTTCCCCCC
>CABFWB010001660.1:100499-139354 GCA_902151455.1 Timema bartmani
TAACGGCTGCTGACTGCTTGGAGATAAGGGGGTAACGGCTGCTGACTGCTTGGAGATAAGGGGGGATTAACGGCTGCTGACTGCTTGGAGCTAAATTGTCGACACAAATAATCATCAACCAATCAAAGAACTTGCTCGTATGATATTTAATAACTGCTCCCTCCCTACAGCGACGAGTAAAGGTTTGCCCTCCACTGTACACCGAGAGCTCACAGTAATGAGAGCGTTGCATACCTGCATAGTTCAACAAGGTACTGTAGTTATCGGCAGGCTGAGGCACTACACACACGGTTGGAACCTTCTAGATGGCGTACTCGACTCTGACCATTGAGATAAGGTTCAAATACCGGCCTTTGGGTATGTGATTCCCTTTCCTGATACTCTTACGTACTGTGTCCGGGAGAATGTTAGCGCATTTCATCAAAAAATAACCTACAAGTCCCTTTTCCTTGGATTGCATGGTCCAAGCCGGCAGTCAACCCAAGAGTGAGAGAGTTTTGACTATCTATCTATTTAATAAGAAAATGAAGAGTTTGTTTGGCTGTCAAGAGCATTGTGTGATTATAAGGAAACTTAGACTTGGCTTCGAAACAAACATTAGCTTCGTTCGACTTCGAAACTTCGCCACTAAAAATCTTGACAGTTAAAATACTCAATTTTTGTTCATTTACTGCCATTCTGAGCTGTTTTGTACGTTACAAATTGGTATTAATATGAAAAAAAAATAAAATTAATTAAGTAATTGAATTGCATGTTGTGACAATAACGTGATTTATCAGATTGGAACGAGATATTACAAACAATAAGTGTAATAAAACCTTTTCCAAGTGATTTTAATGCCTAAAGTAATATAAATAACCACAATATATTATTTTTATTAAAAACTGGGTTGGAAGAAATAAAATGAAGACATTTTTTTCTGTCTATTTGAAGCAAAGAAAAGTCGTTGATAGTTTGAAATAAAATTCACACTATGTTTAATGATATGAGAAAAGGTTTCTATAAATATTTTCCTCCAAGAAAAACTTTTCATCCAAAGAGGAAGGATTTTGGTAGGAAACACAAACTTTTTTTATTGTTGTTGCCAACATTGATAGCATTTTACTATATTGTTATTGTTATTTTGTAGGTATTGATAATTATTCTGCAAATCACATTGCTTGACGTATGAATAAGTGAACGTAGATCGAGTAGCTTTTATATCTATCAGATAAGGTTATTTTTAGTGAAAATTGCACTGTAGTTTTCAAAGCAGTCCAAAGCTTCTACCCCGATTTTCTTACTTTCTACTTTCAAGTATTCATACGCCAATTCATGTGATCTGCAGCTGTCACTCTTGATAAATATCATCAGTACCTATGAAATATCAATATTGACAAAAAAAAAATAGGTTTGTATTTTCTAAAATGTAACTAAGTTGTCCATTCTTAAGAAATTCAAGATTTAGGACCCGATTTGGGAAAAGCGCTCGGAAAACGGGGATTGGCACTCTCCAAGAAAACGTGGCGTTTTCTGTCATAATTTATGTACGGACTGTACTACGCCATATTAAATTTGGCTTGCATTTCTTACGTAACACGAATTAAAGGTTTAAGTTGGTTCATGTCTTATCTCCAAGATAAGGCAAGTAAATTTAATCAACCATCCATTGTTATGCAAAAAATTGTTCTAAGAAAGAAAAAAAACGATTGCCTCTCTTGCAACTTTGGTTGAAAGAGTTAGTCATTTATTATTATTATTTTGCGGGGAAAACCTTTGATGGAATTGAATTTGTAGCGGTGACATATATATAATTTTTTTTTGCAAGCTAGGACTGTTTTAAACCTGACATGTTTTTTGTATCAGAATAAAAAAAAACTGTCAATTATTTAAGGAAAAGTGTACTATCTTCGCTATCGAACACAAAAGTATATCGGTACTTTCTGAGAAAGTCAATTATCTACCCACTTGATAAATAGCTATTTGATTAATACTGATAATGTTTTTTTTATTATGTCTGTGAACTTCTAGAATATATTTTTATTTAACAAATTACAGTTTCTCAAAGCCAACAAAAATTATTAAGATAATCTTTTACTCTCGATAAATAAAAACAAATTTCAGTTGTACCATTTGTAAATATAGACAGTTTGACTTTATAGGAAACTATCTTAATTTATTAACCTGTTAAAATTACACATGGACAACCAAAACGAAAAAAACTCAGCTGAATTTTAATACATAGGAAGATTTGTAGTTTAGTATTTATTAATTAAAACATTTTAAATTTAATTTATATGAATTATTAAATATACGTTTTATAAAAAAACGGGACTGAAAAAAAAACATAGGTGTGGTCATTTATGCTCGAGAAAAGTGATTTAAGTCAAACTACAATACGTGCACTGTTCGAATAATAATAAAAAAAATTGTAATCTTAGGGCAGTGTTTTAGAGAGAATAGTGATAAAGGTTTAATTGTTTCTCTTTTCCCCTGCATTTTGACTTATGTTACTTTTCTTTGAGTCTAACTTTATAAATATAATTAAATAATTATAAATAGACAGTTCCATTAAAATATTTTTTTTAAAATTATGTAAGTCTAATTATTGACATTGTTTTATTTTATTTAGTGGACTGGACTTAACTGCACTTTTAATCGAAATATCGCTGCCGACAACATATCTTATCATCTACTGAAATGAAATGTCATTCATAACTTTTCTTTAAAGTATACAATCATATTTTTATTATTAAATTCCCTCTTTATTTATAGGTTTAATATAACAAAACAGAGTATATACTGTATATTAAATACAACATATAAGATCAAGACAATTTATTATAAGATATAAAGTCACATTCTAACAAAACATTACCTTAATAATTTATTCCTCGGAATATTCAATTCTCCAAGAATGTTCTTCGCTTCACAATCTTGAATTACGTCACATTAATAGCATTGTAGCGGACGCACCCGAAACCATCTACCACAAAACGGAATCACCAGTTTATTACAACTACAAATGGGAAAGTTTTATTCGCTCATAATTACTTTTATCGAGTATATTAAAAGAATGTTATAGCAAGATTACAATTATTTTCAAATATTTTGACGTTGAACGCGCGACATTCCGTGTGCATTAGAACAGTCGAACCAACATAACTCCGGGATTAACTGATTGTTAATGTTTAACAATCGTACAAGGGGAAATAAGGCGGAATTGGAGGGGAGGAACAAGGGGATATTGATAAGACGAGTCAAAAAGAATGCGAGAGAAGGAACGTAAACTAACGGATGTAAAAAGTTTTATATTATCTGGTATTTGATTAGAACGAACTCGAAGAAGGGGTAAAAAGGGTTATAATGCATTGTTTGATTCTACCATTACTAACATTTTAGAAAACATTATGAAATTATGTAGTGAGGTGTAAAAGAATGTACAAAGACGCAAAAAAAACGTGGATCGGCAAAAGTGGAGAGTTACAGCAAGCAAATCGTAAGATTGATGATCCAATGATGAAGGAATTATATTTTTTTTAGCACTGCGTCTTACTACCCGTTCGGGTTATACTATTATATATTATTAACAAAGGAAATGATTTCAAGTAGTTTGTTACACATTGAGTTGTAACAAACAGTAAGTGAGCATTTTATAATATGTATGCATAGCACAAATAAATAGGTCAACGACACAAATAATAATATATTGACTGCCGACGACGGGGAGATAGTGGTTCGATCCCTTTCGAGTGTACTGAAGATGGATTTTCCTAAATGGTTTCCCAGTTTCCATGCGGGTACAGTTCCTCTAGATTCAATCTTAACCATCTCTAATCCAATAGCGTAATTTAAGCGTTTAACCCAGAATGGGTAGTAAGACGGGGCGCTAAAAAAAAGAAATAAGTTATAATATCGTAACTGAAACAAGGTTACAATGGTATGTGACACACTAATTAGAAAATTTATTAAAATTAAATTATTCACATAAAAGGATTCAAGTTAAATTTGAAAATTAACTTATTGGATCAAATACAAGTAATGTAAAATTACAATCTAAATTATGTAAATTGTTTTGTTTCTATACATATTGAACAAATATTTATTCCTTTCAGATAGTTTATAGGAAATGTACCCACATTTGCGTGACGGTAGAGTGGTCAGTAATTTAGGAAAAATATCACCTTCAGTACACCCGGCCGGGATTAGAACCCCGATCTCCCCGTAATCAGCAGTCCACTATATTGCGAGAGTGACGCCTTAGACCATTCAATCACCGAAGCGGGTTCCACTCAAAAGGTCAGGAATGAGGAAGGCTATTTTTAGAGAAATTGTACCCCTCATTATAGTGGAGAGGGGATGGGAAAACAAAAGAAATGAATCAAATTTGTAAAACTTACCTCAATGCACCCGACCTCTTAAATGGTTTACAGTTGACCCGAAATGCTGGTCATGTGGTCTAAACGTCACTGGCTTGCCGGTCACAATAATGATCAATTAATACAATATTAGAATAAGTTGAAATTACAAAAGGGTGCCGCTTAGAACCTTGGTAAGATCATTGTTGAGCTTAGAAACCTCATAAGGACATTGTTGAGTTTAGAATCCTTATAAGGGCATTGTTGGGCTTAGAATCCTGGTAAGGGCATTGTTGAGCTTAGAATCCTGGTAAGGACATTGTTGAGCTTAGAAATCCTGGTAAGGGCATTGTTGGGCTTAGAATCCTGGTAAGGACATTGTTGAGCTTAGAATCCTGGTAAGAACATTGTTGAGCTGTTCAAATTTCCGGAATTCCTTTACGTGTCTTTAAATTAGGTACCAATGGCGCCGACTTCCCCCATGTGGAAAAATCATATCTGGCCAGAACTGGGCTAGATCTGGGGCAAATCTGGCCATTTCCAGTTCTGGCATTTTTCCACATGGGGGAGGGGAGGGGGGTCGGAGGGGATTTTTGCTCACCCAAAAATTGCCTAGAAGGGGCATGATGTCATATCCTCCCCTCCTGTCCCACCTCCCCCAATTTTTCACGTCTGCATTTTATTAATGTGTGCAACAATTTGTTTACATATTATGTGTTTCAAGATACAAGTGTTTCTTGGTTTTTAATAAGAATTTGCATTTTGAACAGTTTATGGAATCTTCTTCATAAGTAGCGATTAATAGAATAAATAAATTATCAGTACGTTTATTTATAATTAGTTTGTTATAATTCGCAAATTCCCAAAACAATGGACACATTTGTGATTAAAAATAAGCTCAAGGAGTTGGAAGAGAGTCCACATTTCAAAAACGGCGCTAGTTACCAGTTAATCATGCCCCTGCCCCCCAATTTTTTCAAAAGTCAACGCCGCTGATAGGTACATCAAATATAAATTTTAAACATATTTATTTTAGTACGAGATTCGTGACCCACTTTAAGTAAACCTAAGCCTTTTATTAAATGGCTGATAACAATCATAACTAGGATTAATTCTATGAAAACCAAATCCAAGTTTTTTGGTTTTTTTTTGTACATTTGACATGTTTCTTTATGTTTACTACTTACTCCATGACATCAGCCCAAAGATGAGTCATACAGACCAAGCGAGTCTGTTGGTAAAAATAGTTTCAGATTCTGCGGATAGAGGGCTTAGGGATCGCACCAGCAATCTCTAAACACGACGCCTTTAGCCGTTTAAACATTCCAATCAAATTAATTTAGGAAAAATGTATTTTCCAAAATTTTGTATAAATACACGCTGTAAGTTTTTTCAATTTATAATTACGTAAAAAAAATGTTGAATATAAAAATCTTCTAAAGAGCTACGATCTTAGTTAAAATAATTATCATTAATTTTTCAGCCATAGTTATTAAATACATAATATTAATCAAAACCGTTGGATATCGTTACTTAATGTAAAAACAATAATATAGTTTTTTAATCATTAATTTATTAATGTGTTTGCTTCTATACATCTATCTGTTATCTAGAATAAATTTAAAATAAGACGCAACCTTTTCAAACTAATCTTTAGCTGTCATATATAAATAGTTTTCATTTAGCATTAAGATTAATTAGATTTGTGTCTGAATTTATAAAGTAGTAAACCGTAACAGAAAATTTTGGAATGCACGTTTTTTTCTAAATATGCCATTTAAAAGTTGCAAATTTGAAACTAAGATGAAAATATTTTTTACTGTCGGACTGTTGGTCATTATGTAGATAAAATAAAACAGTTGATCTCAAGAGAATTTCGAGTGGCAATTTAAAAACAAATAATTCGAAAAGTATCAACGCTCATTTAGAACTTGGGTACTATTGTCGTTTCAGTATGCTGAAAGTGTTAGTTTTGTTACTCTTGAAATATTTTGCATTTAAATAACTTTGTTGTGTATTCTGTACATTATTGTATGAATGCTTGACAATTTAACATTTTAACTGCAAATACTAATAAGTGTGAAAATAGAAACCAGGGTCTAAATACCAGTCATGACTCCATCACACCACCTAAATTTGGGCAATCGTACACCTGATTCTTCGGGACACAGCTTAATGTTAGATTCCTTAAATGAAGGAATTAATGAGATTCAAAATTCCACAGTGAGCCAGGTATGAATAAGAATATTTTCTTTAGAAATTCATAATTTAATTTTGAAATGAGTTTTTTTATAACAAATAATATACTTTTTGTTGATCATGGATAGAAATATATTTGTAATTTTTTATTTACATATGTTGAATCACTTGTTAAATACCATAGTTTGCAAAATATGGGATGATGTTGCACACCATGCCTATAATTTTTCCAACAATACTAGACCAACAATTGAATCCAACCCGTGGCCCGACAAAATCAAAGTGAAATACCTACAAACTGAAATTGCAGAACCAAACAACAAACTAGGTTGACAAATTGTAGCCGACATAAATTATTGCTGACTTCCACATAGTTTCCAGAAGCATAAGTTTAATATTAGGCCTACTTGTGTTATCAGTAATTTAGGTATGGGTATGGATGTGTGTGTGTGTGTACTATATTCGTGCATTAGGTATTATACATATTATGTATAGCCCCTGGCGAATCCCTCAAGAACTAATGTGGACCAAATACAGATCCCTTTGTCAACCCTATATTTAATAAGACATTCGCTCAGGACTCGATATTTGTGGGTTCAAATTCAGGTGGGCTCAACGGATTTTTCTTTAGTGATAAAAATCTGTTGCACAACTTCCTCTGTAGGATAAGTAAAGCCCTTGGGTCCCATGTTGATTGTGGTATGTGAAAATATCTTTCTACGGCAAAATTGGTTGGCCCTTTCTCTCTCGCTCATAGAGATTCTCGTGTGCTGGTGTAGGCAAGAAAATGTGCATATAGCTCAGAAAAACAACTCCGTACTTAATCTATCTTCACTAACTTTCTCCACACTTCCTTATCTCTTCAACAACATCCATACACAGATATATTCATGCTCTTTTATTATTAAATCTCTTAATGTTTATCTTTTCCACACATTTATCAACAACATTTAACCACGTATTACATGGCCTATCCCTTTCTTTTGATCCACACACTCTACCTTCATACATTTGTCTAAGAAATAAATTTCTGTAAGGGCCTCGTAATACAGAGGAGAAATCAAATTTTTTTATTTCATAAAACACTAAAACAGGCCAAATAAAGAACGAGCACAGATACAGGCATCATTAGCTCTTAATTATTGATTGGGTTGTGAACGCACGACGAAGACACAAAGCAAACGGAATTATTTCTACAAGTCATACTAAAAGAGTTACCAAAAACATTTATGATGTGTTCCAAACGTGGGTTTTTAATTCTTTAAATAAAACACAGATTATTGGGGGAAAGAGGGTTGCGTGTCCCCCCTCCCCCCACCCAGTCTCCCACGCTAACAACACCCGTGGCACAGCTGTGTGAGCTTCAACTCAACCAAGCCTAAGTTACCTGTGGCAATTTAGGGATATAGTAAATCAATTCAGCAAGTTAACGAAGAAAACTTGGAATTTCACCAAAAGCTTCAAATTTGTGTGTGTTTTTTTCTCCTTGTAATGTACATTTTGAAGAGGTGTATATTAAGAGAAGCAATAACTATTTGTGAGTTATTGTGTTTTAGTATAAACTGTTGTCCACTTGGAAGAACAAGAAACAGCAGCTTGACGCAGAAGTTCGGGCCAAGACGGAAGTTCTCAATCAGCTCAAGATAGAGAAACAGACTCTGGAAGGTATGTATGTCACTCATACACTAAAAAAAATATATTTAAATATTATTTTGGGACTTAATTTCCCATACTGTCAAATAAAATAAAATACTAGGTGTCATTTTGACATGGACTACAAAAGACTAGGAAAGTGGAGGCCATTGATACTGACCTGCTCTAGACTTGTAGTCAACCACCCTCGACCACTCGGCTATAATTGATACTGCCCTGGACCCTCGACCACTCGGCTATAATTGATACTGCCCTGGACCCTCAGACCACTCGGCTATAATCCATACTGCTCTAGACCCTCGACCACTCGGCTATAATCCATACTGCCCTGGACCCTCGACCACTCGGCTATAATCCATACTGCCCTGGACCCTCGACCACTCGGCTATAATCCATACTGCCCTGGAGCCTCGACCACTCGGCTATAATCCATACTACCCTCCACAGGTGAGGTGCAGGGGTCTCAGTTCAGGGTGGCAGACTGGGAGGAGAAGGTCGCAAACAATCAGAAGAACATCGCCCAGATGAAACAGGATGTTACCAACATCACCAAGCAGACAGAGGCCAAGAAGAGAGAGTTCAAGAGCGACCTCAAGAGCTATGAGACGGCCATGTGCGAGTATGCCGCCAACATGACGAGCGCCCCCACGAACTACGACCGCAAGAAGCTGTCTGAGGAGGTGCAGGCGTTGAAACAGCAATCCAAGCAGGTCCAGGCCGAGTTGCAGACCGTTAAGGAGGAGCTAGGAGGGGTCAAGTCACAGTTCCTGGCCATGATGGGCTCTCCCGGTCAGAATGACACTCCGTCTGCGCTGCGAAGTGTCATGTAAGTTATAAAAATGTGTTTAACCATCGCAAATATTTTGCTGTGTTTGTCAAAATGAACTTTACCATAACCCGCTTCGATGGCCGCACGGTCTAAGGCGCTACTCTCGCAGTAGACTAGACTGCCGATGATGGGGAGATCGATGTTCGAATCTCAGTTGGATGTACTATTATTATTAGCACCGCGTCTTACTACCCGTTCGCGTCAATCGCACTTACACTAATGTGTAATGGTAGGGTGATTGTGAGATGAAATGGAGGACCTACAGTTTAACGTGAGATCCGAACCACGGTGGAGGCCTGGCATTCCTCACATTCACAAGTTGTGATTAATACACGTCTTGTCAGAGGTGAAGGAAGGGTTTGGCAATCAGATAGATCTGTGCCGGGACCTAGGATTGAACCCCAGACCCTAAGCACAGAAGTCTTGACACCTTACCCCTAGACCACCAGGTCACCCTTAGTTGGATGTACTGAGGGTGGTGTTTTCTAAAATGGTTTTCCACTCTACCTCCACGCAAATGCGGGTACACTCCCTACCTTTATAATACCTAATACCAATAGCATAATTAGTATGTAATCGTATGACCCGGACAGGTAGTAAGGCGCGTTGCTATAAAAACTTTACCATAACAGAGTGTCGAGACTCAAATCCTTGGCGAGTTAAAACTTTTTTTTTTGTCACTGCATCTTTCTACCATTTTGAGTTATAGCCTATGCATATGTACTAATTACGCTAATATGTTAGGAATAAGGAAGTTTGAATTTAAAGAAAGTGTTCTCACATTTGTGTGGAGTGAGAGTAGAAAACTAAGGTAAAACTAAGTCCCCTCAGTACACAAGACCAGGATTCAAACCCCGACCCCTCTGTCATCGGCAGTTCAGTCTATTGCAAGAGTGACGCCTTAGACCATTCGACCACCAAAGTGGGTGAATCAATACTTAGGCCTTAAAATGGTGCTAAAGTAAAGTGCGAATGTGATATCAAATACTAATAATCTACATATGTATTGAAATGTCTCGACACAGAATAGTTTACAGATGAAAATGCTTACATTCAAATTCTGAGGTCAATCTTGATTAAGGTTTTACTAGCACATGTTTTTCCCTCCTCTCACCATGCAAATATTTAGCATAATTCATCTTAGGTACTTTTCTCCCATTTACACTGAGAGCCTTATGATATTGTGATTTTAGTCTTCAATTGTTCAGTATTGTATGAGGGCGGTGTAGGCTGAAATACTTCCTTTATATAACATTTACATTAAAGAACATGCGCTCGAGTTTTATTAAAAAGAATGGTGAAATCTTTAAACATCAACTATTTCCAGCCGGTGGTCGGATCAGTTTAGTAAAAATGCCTCCATATTCTTCCTCCTTTAATTTATTCCATTCTTCTCCTCTCACTTGCATACTTTCTGTTATTTGTTTTTCCCATCCCTTTCCTACATATTTTATCTTCATCGTTCTCCTTGGTATCCATTCCTTTTCCATCCTCTAGTCTCTGTTACATTCACTGTCCATGTTTCTGCTGCATATGTGACAACGGGTACAAAGTACGCCCTGTATAACACTTCCTTACACTTCAAATAAATGCTTTAAAATAAATATTACATTGTATTACAACATTGGCATCAATATAATGATAGATTGTATTATTTAAACATGTTCCGGAAAGAAACAATAGCTAACTCTTCCTGTGCAATCTTTTGTCCGTGTCTGCAGAAAGCAAATGGACGCAGATGGAAGTGGGCTCAGTGAGGAAAACTTGAAGCTACGCGAAGAGCTCGAGAACTTAGAGCAAGTCTCTAATTCTCTCAAGGACGAACTAAACACCCTCAAACAAAAAGGTCAAGAAAGTGTTTAGTTGGCACGCGGACAAATCTCTCCGAGGAATAGAAGCGTCCGGCGGATCCGTTTTTCAAAGGGGGGGAAAAACCCTGCTACATCAAACTATCTTTACAGTAGTTTTGTTTATTTATTTTGAAATCAAATTAAATTTAAATATAACTGTAAATTTAAAATAAATCTAATATATACCTGTAATTTATGTAAAAATAAAATAAAAATTATATAATAGTGCAGATCTTGTTTGATTCAACTTTATAGCGTCTCAAAGTATATTTATCTCTTTAAGTGAAACTTCTTTCCACTTTTTGAGGAATGTTTTATTACATGTGGAAGAATTTACAGGAAAGATGGAGAAAAGGAATAAACAAAATATGGCTTTTACACTTTACACTGCTATCACTGGACAAAGAGGTAACAACTGCCTCTTGGAGCAAATCGATCGTTACTGCCCAATCCCTGACCTAGGTTTCATTCTATCGGAACTCATCTCAGGAGGAAGTGTGAAACGTGCAACGCAACTTCCTAAGAGAGGAAACAAAAAATACACAAAAGGGAGGAAAAGGAAATTGGCTAAGAATAATAGGAAACATGAATAGGAACATGTAAACTTGATGACTTTAAATATTAGTGGCATCTATTTGGGGAAATAGATCATTAAATGAAGACAAGAAAATAGAGAGAAATAATTTTATTTCAAATATATAAACATTTTTATAAAATTGTAAACTTTTTCGAAAAGACATATGTGTAAAAAAAACATACAAATTTGTGCACACAATTTAATATAGCGGGTGAAAACGGCATGCACATAACAGACTTGAATAATGGACTGGATTAATGACATCATTACTTGTAAAAAGTATCTTGAGGTTGGTAACTACCCACTTTGTTCTGTGATGGTTGAATCCAAGTCTAGATCTTTGAGAAGTCTTGTAAAGTCGACCCAAGTGACACGGTTGTCCGTGGTTTCGGCCATGATTGAGAACTCGTACTAAAAAATATACAATATTTAAAAATACATTGGAAATAAAAACACAAAACACTAAATCTATGGCATAATGAAATGAGATAATTTGTAATATATATTTGTAAGAAGGTACAGGAAAGGTCGATAAAAACATATAAAAATAACGATCAAAATATGGATTTTACAATGAAAAGAAGAACACAGTTCACACTTTACATTGCTGCCACTGCCACTGTACAATCCCCCAAATGAAACATAGGTCGGGAGATTGGGCGGTAACGATACATTTTCTTTAAGAGGCAACCATTACCTCTTTGTCCAGTGGCAGCAGTGTAAAGTGTGAACTGTGTTCTTCTTTTCATTGTAAAAGCCATATTGTGTTCGTCCCTTTTATATGTTTCTATACAACTTTCCTCCCCTTAATTTCTTCCTAATATGTATTACATTTAGGGGTATACCAATGTGGATACCGATGATCATAATCAAACGTTTATTAGTGCATTGGCAATTAATCATAATCGGTAATTAGTATGCCGATTAATCTGTTTTTTTTAAATAAAATTTTCTAGGTAGGAGTTTAGTGATCAGAATAGAAAAAAAACAACTTATATATACACTGTATCTGAGTTATATTTTTCTTAAGCATATTTCCCAATAGTTATAGTTATCAATAAATAATCGATAATCAGGACTAATCAGTGTAAATAATCATAGAAATGAACAATTATTTTAAACAATCGATAATCGGTTTTACTGAATCGGTACACCTCTAATTACATGATATAAAACAGTAAGACTTTAATTTTCAGTATGGTGTGAAAGTTAGGCTTTAAACCTTGAGATGAAATCACTTTCATTGTTGACAGTTGCGTGTCTGTAGGCCGTGATGTCTCGGGTGTTCGTTACTTTTCATGAGAACAAGTGTTCACAAACACAAGTGCTGCCAAACATTGCACGTATCTGGTGGGCAAATTCAACACTTTTGGGGACTCGAACCTTGGCGAGTAAAGTTTTATTTTCCAAAACAAGAAACATGCAAATACCGACAATCAAGTCATAAAATGTGTAACATCTGACAAATAACCACTTAGATGAGTACGGAATAAAAAATTGTTGCAACTAGTTCATTTGCTAAATTTGACCAAATTTTATAATTTCAAAATCGTGCATCTCTACAGAGTTTACAAGAACATTTCGGCCGCATGGCATGTCGGTTAATCAACAGGTATGCGGCCTCACATAATCATGGATCAAGCTACGAGTTTACCACACCTGCTTTACAGTGCTGCCACATTGTTTTCTTGAATAACATTCTAGATTGTATTTTTACAAGACAGTTGACAGGTTCAGATGACGACGACTGAACCGTTAAGATTATTTTATGTACCGCGTCTTACTACCTGTTCAGGTTATACACCAATGTACTAATTACACTAATGGTTTTAAGGATGAGGAAGGTTATATTTAGAGGAAGTGTACCCACATTTGCTCAGAGAGCGAAAACCATTTATAAAAAAACCACCCTCAGTACACCCGACCAAGATTTGAACCTCGATCTCCCCGTTATCGTCAGCCTAGTCCAACACTAGAGTGACGCGTTAGACCATGCTGCCACCGAAGCGCGGCAGTTGAGATATTGTTACCTTGGTATTGATGGGCAGAGCGGCCGGCGCGGGGCACACCTTACTGTCCAGGAAACTCAGTAGATCGTTGTAGTTGTACTCACAGGCTTCGTTTTTATCAATCCTACCAACCCACAGATAACAACAGTTAATACCTTCACCTCCCTTCCATCATAAAACATGTTTAAGTTGGGAATGCAGCAGACAAGAGGGAGGGTCAATGTTGTTGCAGTTTTTATATCAAATCTTTTGTTTTGGTCAAAATATATCAAATATTGCTCCAGTAGAAACCTAGAGTTTAATTTCCTTCACGCGGTGATATCAACACTTGTTGAATATCTGTCGAGGGTGTCCTGGAATTTAATGACAACTTTTTCTCTTCATTTAAAAAGTGTCTCATCTAATAAATTGTATCACGTGTGCAGTAGCAAGACTCACGTGTCGAGCACAGCGTTCAGAAGGTCCCTGTCTACCGGGAGGGAAGCGCGGCACAGGGAGTATATGGCGCCGCGGGGCAGGTACCCCTTGCGTTCTGGGTCCTTGTGTCGTAGGTTCTCTTGGAGGCGGTCCAAGTCTTTGAACAGGTAGCGGGTCAACTCTGTGTGCACTATGGACCTGCAACGACAGAATAAAACAGTACATTCGTACGCTAAGGGGTGTCACAAGTAACAGCTGTGGACACACATCCTTTGGTGGTCGAACGGTCATTCTCGCAATAGAGTGGACTGCCGGTTACAGGGAGATCGGGGTTGGAATCCCAGTCGGGTGTATTGAGGGTGGTTATTCCTAAACGGTTCTCCAATCTCCCGCCACCAAAACTTTGGTACACTTCCTTTAAAGTTTAAATTAAACCTTACTCTTTCCAAACACATTAGAATTTTTAGTTATTATGGGTAAAACCTGAGTGTGTATAAATATGCAGTGCTAAATATATATATGGTCTAGTTGTCAAAGATCCCAGGTTCGATCCCAGGCGCTTACAAAATTTTTCTATGAAGCAATGTGTCTGTAATAAGGTCAAACTCATCCTCGTGAGAACAAATAAGGAACCACTCGAGTAAAGAAGTAGTGGCTCCGGTCTAGAAAACTGAGATTAATGGCTGTAGGGTTGCGTTGTGTTGACCACAAGACACCCTCGATCCTCAAATGCTGGCACTATCATTGTTAATGAGGGTGGCCGCTCGGTCGATACAGCTCAATTGCTGGCTCACACCACGGAGTGTGTGTACGGTGATATCAACACTTGTTGAATATCTGTCGAGGGTGTCCTGGAATTTAATGACAACTTTTTCTCTTCATTTAAAAAGTGTCTCATCTAATAAATTGTATCACGTGTGCAGTAGCAAGACTCACGTGTCGAGCACAGCGTTCAGAAGGTCCCTGTCTACCGGGAGGGAAGCGCGGCACAGGGAGTATATGGCGCCGCGGGGCAGGTACCCCTTGCGTTCTGGGTCCTTGTGTCGTAGGTTCTCTTGGAGGCGGTCCAAGTCTTTGAACAGGTAGCGGGTCAACTCTGTGTGCACTATGGACCTGCAACGACAGAATAAAACAGTACATTCGTACGCTAAGGGGTGTCACAAGTAACAGCTGTGGACACACATCCTTTGGTGGTCGAACGGTCATTCTCGCAATAGAGTGGACTGCCGGTTACAGGGAGATCGGGGTTGGAATCCCAGTCGGGTGTATTGAGGGTGGTTATTCCTAAACGGTTCTCCAATCTCCCGCCACCAAAACTTTGGTACACTTCCTTTAAAGTTTAAATTAAACCTTACTCTTTCCAAACACATTAGAATTTTTAGTTATTATGGGTAAAACCTGAGTGTGTATAAATATGCAGTGCTAAATATATATATGGTCTAGTTGTCAAAGATCCCAGGTTCGATCCCAGGCGCTTACAAAATTTTTCTATGAAGCAATGTGTCTGTAATAAGGTCAAACTCATCCTCGTGAGAACAAATAAGGAACCACTCGAGTAAAGAAGTAGTGGCTCCGGTCTAGAAAACTGAGATTAATGGCTGTAGGGTTGCGTTGTGTTGACCACAAGACACCCTCGATCCTCAAATGCTGGCACTATCATTGTTAATGAGGGTGGCCGCTCGGTCGATACAGCTCAATTGCTGGCTCACACCACGGAGTGTGTGTGTGTGTGTGTGTGTGTGTGTGTATATATATATATATATATGATGGCTTAATACTTTAACAGCTATAGTACTTTAGCGTGACAAGATGTGTGTCTCACCTGAGCATGGCCCTGGTGTGTTTGTCGGAGGGCGTGCGCGCATTGTAGTGCCTGCCCAACGTGAGGATCTCCTGGTCAGTGATGTCGCAAAGGATCCTCTCAAGCACCTCCTTCATGTTGCCGTAGGATATGAGTCCTTGGCCCCAGCGCGGCTGTGTTCTCAGGTAGTCGCACACAAACTGCTTGTACATGGGGCGCAGGACCTCCCGGAGTTTCAGCAGGATCAGGCGGATGTTGCTCTTGGGGAACTGCCGCAAGGATCAGGGCACTACCGGTTAACTTTCAACTAGGGTCGGCTCCAATACAAATCCTCAATGTAACGACCGACATCAATCATACGATTTGAATTAGATTCTTTGGAAAAATTATGAGCGTACGAGGTAATAGAAAATACAAATTGTCTCTAAATGTCGACATTTTGTTTGTATCATGTGTTCATACATTCAGTTATGTGTTTAATTAATGGTCTGGGGTTTGGTGGTTGAGTTCGCCCTGTAATAATGTTGGGGCTAACCCACCAATAAGTAATATCAAAGCTTTAAAACAATCGCAAATTCAAAATTTGAAAACAAATATGTGTATTTTTTAAGTCTCAAATCTGATATATTCTCTAAAACTGTGGTTCTCAGACTTTTTTTGGATTGTACTTGTTGGTCATGACAAAATGTCTATTCTACATACCCCCACGATAAATTTTCCACAAATGACAAATATCAGGTGATCAATCAAAGGAGAAAATTTCCCTCAGTCATCTCAAAAATTCTACAACACGTTTGGTTTTCTTGTAATGTTACCCATTTTCCCTTAAAAGCTGCTCATACACCCCCTGAAAGTCACTTGTGTACCCCTGGGGGTACGCATACCCCAGTTTGAGAACCGCTGTCATAAAAAATTCAAGGCTTTGGGGGATCTCAATCCTTACTTTAAAACTATTTAATCCAAGGGCACAGGATAATGAGGGAGAATTAAAAACTATAGCCAGAGTTTGTCCAGAGGAAGAGTGAGAATCCCAGGCGAGAGATGCACTTCACTCCGTCGCTAACCTCCAAGGACACCCTCTGGTACCACTCCACTTGGAGTCCTTGTCTTTTGAGTTGAACATGAAACCCTCAAAAATGCTGGGTAGATTTTATGGAGAAGACCTAATCCTTAGGAATATTAGAATTTAAAATAAAAAATAAAAAAAAGTATTATTTGAATTTATTTTAGAGCTCTAATACTGTTCATTGGGGTTCACAACCAATTATAATTATGGGATAAACTTAACAACCAGACCTCAGACCAGTAACTTAACACTTAACTGGATGTATGAATGTTATAATGAATGGATCGTAATAAAGAATGTTAACGTTAAATTACTATTTTTATTTTATATTTCCTATTGTGTACAGGGCCGCCGCAAGGGGATGGACGACCGCCCGGAACGTCTTGAGCAAGGCGTCCTTCGTACCCATTTGTACAAATTACATCTATTTTTGTTTCCATCCTGTGGTTTGGGTCGGTTCTTTATCCAAGCCATATATTCTCCACTACCGGCTTGCTAGGCCTGTCGTAGCTTCATATGCCTTATTATATAACTTAAGACTAGGACAGGCACAACAACCAGCCCCCACCCCCGGCCGTTAATTTATCAAGGTGAGAGGGTAAACCCACATTCCACCGACGATAAATTTTTCGGCCGTGCCGGGAATCGATCCCGTTACCGACTGAGCTAAGGTGTCGGATTCCAAAAATAAATGTTTAAAATAATGTATATCTTGTGAGTTTTCATTTGTTTTCCCTAATGAAAATCCCCGCCAAAAACCGCCACTCTTTATCACACAATTAAAAGGGTTTGCCGAGTGAAATGTTTGACCTCTTGCGAGTTCAGCTCCATGTATCTCAGAGCGTACTCGTCAGC
Source organism: Timema bartmani (assembly GCA_902151455.1). Lineage (NCBI taxonomy): Eukaryota > Metazoa > Arthropoda > Insecta > Phasmatodea > Timematidae > Timema > Timema bartmani. Next base: position 118,093 of record CABFWB010001660.1, read on the forward strand.
GTCCACCAGCCGGAACCGGAACCTGTGGAGCTCCAGGGTGTTGCCGATGTAAAAGTCCTCGTGGTTGTAGCACTCGGGCGCCTCGGAACCAAACAGGTCCTGGTTTGGACGGAATATCTTACTCCTCGAGATGAACGGCCCGCAGTGGAAACCTGCCGACAGTTTTGTTTACATACCAGCCTCTCTGTCCAGTGGTAGCAGTGTAAAGTGTGAACTGTGTCTTTACTTCTTTATTGAACCGTCTTAAGGGAAAAAAAGTTTTTCTTACATTTATATTTATAGTTATTACAATTAATTTTTTATCAAATTACACCAAAAATATATCAGTATTTTATTTAAAAACAAATACACTCTACTACAGGCTTCAGTGGTCGAACGGTCTAAGGTGTCACTCACACAATAGACTCCCGACTGCCAACGAAGGGGAGATCCAGGTTCAAATTATGGTTGGGTGTAATGAGGGTTTTTTTTTTGGTACTAAATTGTCTTTCCACTCTCTCTATCCACGCAAATGTAGGTACATATACTCTAAATTCAACCTTACTCATCCCCAACACATTATTCTGATTCACCAAAAGCTGTGGTACCAACGATAGCTCATAGTAAGCCGATGATTTCCCCAAGTCCATCACAGACTTTGTCCTAAACTAGGAGTGAAGAATGACCCTGAGCATGAGACTAATCCTGGATAGCTCAGTGGTGCTGCATCGGCGCAGTAAGACAAGAGTACTGAGTTTGATCCCCGTTTCCAGGTATCATTTTTCAATTTACAAATACTGAGAAAAGAAGATTCGACCTTGGTCCTGGACATTCCAAAGCTCTGCACGTCCCTAAGTGACCGCCCCGACAAGAAACGGTGAGTACCTGTGTTGGCTTGCGGCTGTTACAAATACAAAGAAAAGAAGATTCGACCTTGGTCCTGGACATTCCAAAGTTCTGCACGTCCCTAAGTGACCACCCCGACAAGAAACGGTGAGTACCTGTGTTGGCTTGCGGCTGTTCGAACACGGCGATGGTGTCGTCCGAGAGGTAGTAGCTGATGATGAAGTGACGCGATTGGTCGGCCGGGTTCCCTCCGAGCATCTCCGCCTTGAACCGCAAGATGTGGCTGTCGAGACCTTGCCTGGGATGGTACAAGGAAATTAACAGGACTTTGAATGAGACAAATGACTTGAGATTATCTTCACTTTAAAGTAGAGATGGAATGCTTGAATCCTCAAATCATAGAATCCTATCTTATTTGAGAGAGCCATTATTCGAAAACTCTACAAAAAATATTTATAATACAAATCAGAAGTTCTTGACTTGAAATAACAATTTCAAGTTTTAGTAATAAATGAGTGTGTAAATAATCAGTAAAATCACAAAATTCCCAAACAATGGATGTGAATAAATTATGAAGTGACATCTTTTAATTTTTTGAGGTATTTTGCTTTATTTGGAAGAAAGTCCATTTCCTGTGTTTGTCCTTTATGTTATTTGTTCCTTTTACATGTTCCTATCTCTGTCCTATCATTCTTTACTTCCTCTTTCTCCCTTTTGTGTTTTTGGTTTACTCTCTTAGGAAGTTGCGTTACATGTTTCACACTCCCTCCTGATGAGTTCCGATAGAATGAAACCTAGGTCGGGGGTTTGGGCGGTAACGATCGATTTTCTTCAAGGGGCAACCATTACCTATTTGTCCAGTGGCAGCAGTGTAAAGTGTGAACTGTGTTTTTCTTTACATTGTAAAAGCCGTATTTTGTTCGTCCCTTTTATATGTTTTCTATCCACCTTTCCTGTGTCTTTTTACAAATATAACAAGATTCCTCAAATAGCGAAAAAAGGTTTTCCTTAATGAGATATAAAATCATTAAAAAAAAAAGACAGAATTGTATGAAAAAAAAGTTAAGTTTACACGAAAAATTTCCTTTACAGAGCCAACTAATAGAAGAAGGGTCACTTTCACATGGCATCTACTGAGAGATTATAGAAATTAATATTCCCTCAACCACTGGCATGAAACTCATCATCATCAACATGATCAACTGTTTCCAGCCTGTGGCCGGGACGGTTTAGTAAAATGCCTCCATCTTCCTATGTCATATCATCCTTCCTTTAGGTGATTCCATTCTTCTCCTCTCACTTGCACACTTTCTGTTATCTGCGCCTACCATTTCTCTACTATCCCATGTAATCTTGTTTCTCCTCGTGACAGCTCAGATGCTCTTCACAAACTTCATTCTTAGTATCGCTTACATTCAATGTTCATGTTTCTCATGCATATGTGCCAAAGGGTACAAAGTACTATACTTCCTTACACTTCAAGGACACTTCTCTTCTCCATGAAACTTAGGGGTCCAATCCTGGCCAAGTGCAAGAGGGCTCATTTTTTGTTTGTTTCCTACTTAACATCCTTAAAATATGAAACTCCTCTAGACTTCTCTGTCACTATGAAACTCCCTCACTCTTAACTCCACGAGCCTGTTAGTTCCCTCTGTAATATTAAATGTGTTGCTAAGCCAGAATCCAGCCTTGCGGCCCACTGATTGAAACACACACGGTGAACTTGGAATAATGGGTTATTTTCTTTGAACAACGATATTGATGAAGTACATTCAAGTTATCCTCTTCCCTTGCGCATTGCGAGTGTCAGTGACGGACGCAGCTCTGGCGGGGCAGGTTTAGTAAGTTACACTCCAGCGCCGCGCCAGACAACTGCGCGGAAGAGAGAAAGGGTCGGGGAGAGATCGTCACGTCGCCGCCACAAATTCAACCTCTTCTTGCTTTTCTCTATGGTTAGTATATATTATGTCCTAGAGTAGAAGGCAGACATGAGTACCTGTCTTTTTGAATGAACTTGGTGAAGTCCCTGTTCGGAGGGACCGGGATCATATTCCTGCAGTTAGCGGCCGAGTCCTCGTAGGTCCCAAACCCGTTGTAAGGTGGCAGCAATGGCGGTGGAGGTTTGGTGTGCTGCACTTCATCTGCCGACCGGGGGCGCTCTGCTGCTGTGAAGTCGTCTGGGAGAGGGAAAAATGGTGACTTTACATCACACATGCATGGGATGTCAAACACAGGTTATGTTGAATTTAGAGATTTTTGTTAGATATGGTGGCAAAGTCTTGTTTTTATACACACTCTTAAGAGGTTATCACAAACAGACAAGTGTGTACAACCTGAATGGGTAGTAAGGCGCGATGCTAATAATGATGATGATGATGATGATGATGGTGATGATGGTGATGATGGTGGTGATGATGGTGATGATGGTGATGATGATGATGGTGATGATGATGGTGATGATGGTGGTGATGATGGTGGTGATGGTGGTGGTGATGATGGTGGTGATGATGATGGTGGTGATGGTGGTGGTGATGGTGGTGATGATGATGGTGATGATGGTGATGATGATGGTGATGATGGTGATGATGGTGGTGATGATGGTGGTGATGATGGTGGTGGTGATGATGGTGGTGGTGATGGTGATGATGGTGGTGATGGTGGTGGTGATGATGGTGGTGATGATGGTGGGGATGATGGTGGTGATGATGGTGGTGATGATGGTGGTGATGATGGTGGTGATGATGGTGGTGATGATGGTGATGATGGTGGTGATGATGGTGGTGATGATGGTGGTGGTGATGGTGATGATGGTGGTGATGATGGTGGTGATGATGATGGTGGTGATGATGGTGGTGATGATGATGGTGGTGATGATGGTGGTGATGATGGTGGTGATGATGATGATGATGGTGATGATGATGGTGATGATGATGATGATGATAATGATAATTATAATAATAATAACAATCATCAGTCAAAGATGTGTCATCATACGCCATTCTAAGAGGTTGACAGGGAACATACCGAGACCGTACTTGGCCCGGAAGTACTCCTTGGTGAAAGGGTCGCAGTCGGTGATCATCACCTGGCGACCGAACACGTTTATAGCCGCCCCTAGGGTCAGGTCACAGTCCTTGTAGTACTCGACCCTCTCCTGGCCGCAGTTGAGCGGGTCCGAGATGTACCGGCCCTTCACAAACCCCGAGCTTATGACGTTGAGAACCGTGAACCGGCTGTCCCAGCCAGGCTGAGGTAGCGAGGTGTACGTCTGTGGAAAGTTAGGTGAGACGTAACAAGGGGGAAAACTGTGACTCACGACTTAAAGCAGGGGTCGATCTTTTGACAATTTTTAGTCGATCGCATAAGTAAATTATATTGTCATAAAAAGTTAAATCTTTGAGTCTCCTAAACTCGCAAACGTATCAAGTACTTTCAAATAATATTTGAGTGACCAAAATAATTAAGGATAGGACCTCAAATCCTTAAGGATATTCGAGGATTCGAGAAAATTTCAGATTAGAGATTTTAGTCCTTTTTTTTTTTCAATATTTCAAGTGAAATTTGTTTTAAAGATCTAATTCTACTTATTGGGGTTTAGAACCAATTATAATAGGATAAACTTATCAAGCAAACCCCAGACCAGTAATTTAACGTGTAACTGAATTTATAACTTGAATGGATCATTATAAAGAATGATAACATTTTGTTACTCTTTGTATATTATATTTCCTCTTATGTTCATAATTTTTTACAAGATTCGAATTCAAGATTCGATGGTAGATTGTAGATTAATATTTTTAAAACAGTGGATTTGACCCAACTCTAAAAAATAACCTTGGATTAGTCATAATCGATCATGTTATAAGAAAATGCTAGTTTATTATGAAAATGTATGTTTTATTTTATTCTTTTTTTTTCATAAGGAAAGGGACACGAGTATTTGAGAAAAGTGGATTTTAAGGAATAAATATTTGATGTATAGTCAAATAAAAAAGCCAAAGTAGAATGTAGGAACGAGGGGTGATCTCAGAAATTTTGGTGAGTTTATTAGTCAACCGGGGCCCAAAAAGGTTGCCGACCTCCGTTTTAAAGCACTCACAACAAGAAAAAAGAGGATAAACATTTCTATTTTTTAACTTGAGTTTTTCATTAAAATTTGGATAAAAACATTTTAAATAAAAATAAAAGATCATGTTCAAATTCCACAATGATCAATATATATAGATGCAATGTGTCTTACTACCTGTTCGGGTAATACACAAATATACTAATTATGCTAATGAGTTAAGGATGAGGAAGGTTTAATTTTAGAAACAATGTACCCACATTTGCATGAAGGAAGAGTGTAAAACTGTTTATGAAAAAACCACCCTCGATACACCTGGCCGTGATTCGAACCGTGATCTCCTCGTCGTCGGCAGTCTAGTCTACTGCGAAAGTGACACCCTAGACCATGCGGCCACTGTAGCGGGTGTGACAGATATTCAAGATTAAGAGTACAATGTGTAGGAAATAAAACTAAAAGTAGGTAGTTAAGAGTATTTTATTAGATTGTTGAGAAAAACTGTAAAAGTATTTAAATTATCTGATGTAGCAATACATCTCACCATAAAGTGAACGCTACCTTGCGCAGTTTGGCCCTCCTCATGAACATGTACCCGGTGTCCCGGCCCGAGTTGGGGGGGATCACCTCCTTGATCTCCATCGTGTCATCAGACAGGTAGTAATAGATCTCAAGATTGTGCAGCAGGCCGTGCGGACTCGCGCGGTCGTCCCAGTACCCGTAGAACCTCAGGACCTGGCGGTCGTGCGCCAGGAATTGCCGCAACGTGTCCACCGAGTTGTTGGGGTGTTTAGCCAACATGCGGTCCGCCAGCTGCGGCAAGCATTTAATATAGTCAACTGATTTCATGTAGTCAGCGTGTGCTTAAACTTCCAATACTGATCAACAAACTTAACAATTTTTTTTTCCCAAGCGAAAGAAGGTTCTGGAATGAGGAATGGAACAAACACAAAATGGCTTTTACAACGAAAACAAGTAAACAGTTCACACTTTACACTGCTGCCACTGGATAAAGAGGTAATGGCTGCCTCTTGAAGAAAATCAATCGTTACCGCCCACTTTCTAAACCTAGGTTCAATTCTATCAAAACTCATCAGGAGGGAAAGTAAAAAGCACAACAAAACTTCCTAAAAGAGGAAATCAAAAAAACAAAAGAGAAAAATATGAAATTGATAAAGAATGATAAGAGACCTAGAAAGTAAAATGTAAAAGGGATAATTAACACAAAGGAAAAAGACAGTGAATGTTTAAAAGTTAAGGAAATACTATTTGTTGGATTTTATAACCTCCATTATGTCAATAAATTACAAAAAATGATCACTTCGCAGCTGTATTACTTTCTACTGGTATAACCCACTCACCCTGGCCCTCTCAACGCTATAAGGGTCCGGCGGGCTCTCGACGGGATCGGGCACCGCGATACCCATCCTGTTGAGGAACACCCTGGTGAAGCGGTCGCAGTCGGTGATCTTGAACACGCGGCCAAATAGCTCCACCTCTCGGTTGACATTGAAGTCGATCATGTCGTAGAAGTCAGAGTCCCGAGGGGCGGGGAAATGGATTCTCTGGCGACTGATCAGAGTACCTGCGGGGTGAGGTCAACGTTACCGTCGAGACCGACATGGCTGAAACTACGGTTCCGGTCCCGCCATATATAAAGGTTCTCAGAGACCACTATAATTAGACCTGCTTCGGTGGTTGCATGGTTGTGTTAGACTAGACTGCTGATGATGGGGTGATCGGAGTTCAATGCCTGTCAGGTGTACTAAGGGTGTTTAAAAAAAAAGTTTACCACTCTCTCCATGCAAATGCGGGTACACTTTCTATGAATATAGCCTTCCCTATCCTTAAAACAATTAGCGTAATTAGTACATAAGCATATAACCTGACTGTGTTGTAAGAAGTAGTGATTAAAAAACCAAGTTTTCATTTTATAAATCTCAGAAGTATTAGTACTATCATCATCATCATCAACTGTTTCTAGTGTGTGCCCGGGTCAGTTTAGCACACGTGTGTAGACCTTATATTAAAAAAACTTGATTTTCTTTTACTTTGCATTTTACTGGCCATTACGGCTATTATTTGTAGTGTGCAAACCTTCGAACAACTTTGATCTTGCTTAAAATATTCATCCACTTCAACTTGGATTATTCAAAAGTAAAATTCTGTATTTGACAAATTAATAAAAAAACTTCAAAATCAAAATATTTAAAGTTGAAATGTTAATTTTTTGTAATTTTTTGCTGTTATGTTTATCACAAATTAGTGTTCACTAAATAAAAACCTAATATAATTAAATCACATGGTGTGATGATAACTTAATTTATCATTTCAAGTAAATTATATTTAATGCAGAAACTCATATATTTATGCAACATATAATATTTTTCTTCTCAACATTTAATTTTTTTTAAATATTCAAACATCGACTCAGCTTTGGGAATATTTAATATTTTTCGATTCGGCTTCGCTTTGAATTTTGAAAAAGAGGATTTTATAAACTGTTTTTATTTAATTACTCCAATGGGACAAGGAAGAGAAAGTTTAGAGGAAATGTAGCTTAATTTGTGTGGAAGGAGTGTGGGAAACCATTTATGAACAAATACTCTTAGTACATCCAGCTGGGATACAAACTCCAACCTTCCCATCACACGCAAACTAGACTGAGACCAGTGTTCCTACCGATGCGAGTACCTGAACTGCGTCTTCCTACTTGTTCGGGCTGTATATATAAGTAGCTAATTATGCTAATGTGTTTGGTATGAGGAAGGTTGAGTTTAGAATAAATGTACCTGCATTTGCATAGAGGCAGACCACCCTCAGTACATCCGACCGGGATTCTAACCTCGATCTCCCCGTCATTGGCAGTCCAGTATATTGTGAGAGTGACACGCTAGACCATGTGACCACCGAAGCAGGTTGCAGGTACCTTATTATCAATATTCGGCTCTACGAGTGATAATTAATGTTATTCCCATAAATATTGATACGAGAAGGTGTTTTCAAAAAGCGTGTATAAACGAATTGAGAGTCACCTTCATTTGGTAACATTCACCTTGAGGGATGCCGCTGTTGGCGACCTTGGGCTCCACAACTTGGACAGTTCCATCCTCGAGGTAGAAGTATATCTTACACTTTCTCACCAGATGTGCGTATCTCTGCTCTTGGACAGTTTCTTGGAAGTACGCATCGAAACACAATACCTAGGAGATACCCCCAAGATAACTTCAAAACATCACAAATAAACTTTATGCTAAGTTACGTAGAAAGGGTGTTGAAGGTACAAAAAAATAAAAGGATAAAAATATTTTTGTTTGTAAATGTCAAAACAATAACTGTTAATCCGCTTCTGTGATGGCATGGACTGCAATAGATTCGACTTAACTGTACACTATTTGATCCCCCTGGAATGTGAGCCCTGGGGAAATTGCTCCCTTTTACCCCCTCCTGGACGCGGCCCTGCCACTGGGTATGTCTATATTTAACAAGAGCTCACTGTACGTTGTCAGACTTTCCGGGAGAGTACACTATGTAAGTTTCTAAATATCAAACATAAGTAAAGCAATTAACATATTCAATCCCTGCCCTTAGTTACCATAAAAAAAAATTACCTCCAGATAAAGTCTAGAGGCATTTAATATTCGTAAATTTTCTTTGCCTAAGGCCGCTCAGTGACGTGCGCCTTCTAACCCACTCTGAAATATTGTCCCGGCTGCAGCCTTGGTTTTTCTTAAATGTTCTTCCACTCTTGCCCGCCACGCAAATTAGAGTACACTTCATCTCAATTCACTCTTACTCCTCCTTGACACACTTTGCATAATCGGTGTATACGAGTACAATCCGAACGGGTAGGTGAGACGTGGTATTAAACAAAAAAAAAAAAATCTGTTCACCTGTTTATCGAAAACAATCCACGCAGGCAGTTCTGGAGCTTCTGCCCTTGCGTAGATGGATGGATATTTGCTGGGTCTGCTCCATGGAAGGGGAGCACCTCCGATACCCGGCTTTAATTTCTCTGTAAGTACGGGAACACTGTTCAAGTGTTCAAAATGCTGGGATTTGTGAAATCGGGTTTGACCAATCTGGGAGGAAATTTATTCATGTAGTGACTAAAACAAATTATTTTAGCCTATAAATCAATAAAAAAAATTGTTAGGTTTATTAGATTAAATACAAAATTATTGATGATTAAAATTGCCGCTAATAAGTTATTAATTGAGTAAAATTACAGCAAAGTAAGTTATGTGTAGTAAAAATAAGACTTACATTATTTCGAAATGAATTTCCTGGGAGCAAAGGCAACACAACACTTCGAATCATTGTTCTTCTGGCCTTACCTATAGCTTCCGCAAGCTTACCTAAATGATAACATTATTAAACCAATAAATCATTATTACTACTATTACATAAAACAACAGTCATAGTGTATTCATTGTTTTCGTGTTGCCATAGAAACGGTAAGCATAGTTGCCATGGAAAGGCCAAAGATAATTTAATACATTTGTATCAAAGATTGATTTTTACTGAGAGTACGCTTCTCAAGAGCTTTATGGCTCTATATCTATTTAATACTAATTTGGTAACGACAGCCATTATGGCGTTAATTTCAAACTCTATTTATATTAAAATCTCAAATATTTTTATAATATTAGCCTTTAGAGTTTTGTATACTTTATACGTAGGATATATCATTTTGGTTTGTTTTAATATTTTATGTTTACAAAAACACATGTTTGATTATGTGCTGAAAACTATTTAATACCTATTCAAAATGGATTTGTTTGAACCAACACGAACTCACTTTTTGAATCTGAGCAACATCATTAATCTCACTAATAGTGTATCAACTATTTATTTGTACAAATGAAGACTGACAAAAACCTTATAAATCATGGTGGGTCACTAAACATGCACTAAACAAAGCATTTAAGTGAATCGTATTCCAATTATTGAGTTTGGGACCCATGATTGGCCTAAGTAAGAACAAACATTAAGGAAATAGCATGGAGTAATTGACACATATATGATACGAACAAAAAAAAAAAAAAAAAATCTCAATTTGCACATTGTGTCTAATTAGTTTTTTTTAATAAAATAAGTTTCGTGTTACTACCTTACTCAGATATGTAGCTTGATTTAATTCTTAGGTTTTGAGAACTAGCCAAATCCAAACTAATTCTAAATTTAAATATTTCAAACAGCCTGCTCAACTCATACCTCACTATAAATAACCAATGGTGCATTCATAATTGAGTCTATAGTACAAATAATAACACAATAATGTGGTTTGAATATTTATAATGTACTGTTTAAATAAAAATAAAATAAAAAATGTTTAGTTCCACCTTATCACTAACCAATCTGACAAAAGTATTACACACTATTTATAGAATATAAAGTTAATGATGTTTTTTTTTATTATTGTAGATCCGTACATTTTTTTCCCCCCTGAGATGTTATCAAAGTTTTGAACTTTGAAATAATCACGTTTTAGCATGAGAGCATGAAAGTTTCTTTTGAAGACACGATTTGAACTTCGACCCAGCTTCGACCATTGTTCAGCTGTTTATTTCTTCTTTGACGAAAGCTAGTCAGAAAAATACTTTGTTGTAATAAATTAAAAATAAATAACTTAAGAAAATAAATTCAAGCTTTGAAAAAATATATTTTTAACATGTGTTAGTGGTAATTTGTGCAAAATATAGAGTTTATAATATTTAATATTTGCATAGATTTGACCTTCATTGTGTTAACTACACTGACTATGGTAGTTTTTCTGAGAAAAGATGGCAACTCTACTGTATAGAGGCAGAAATATTGCCGAAGCCTTAGTTCGTAAAAATGGACCCAAGGTAACCTTCTCTAAATTAAAACACAACTGAATCGTATATATTATGGTGGTTTTCACTTTTATCATGTTTTTCAATACTAATTATGTCTACCATGCAATGATTGGACATAATTTTAAAGTGGTCTGCTAGGAATGGACTGGCCAATTAAATTATTTATTAGCACAATAATTTTTTTTATATAAAATGATTTTCACAATTTGACTAAACAAGTAATGTCTTATATAACATTTAACCTATTTCGTAATTGGGTGTTTTAGTTTAACAACACCGAGTAATAATTATTAATGTATAAGGCAATTTTATTAAAGGATAAAAATAGCTAAAATAACCTTTTGCATTAATCCCATTGTATCTCCGAATTCGAATACCTTAAAAAAAATTGTTTTCAAAGTTTGTTATTTCCTGGGAACAAAATACGTAGGCATATTATCATCTGTCAAAACTGTCAAAAATAGGTCGACTCTACATCATTATTAAAAGTAAAACCCATAGAAATTTGGTACCTACAGAATTTACTATAATTTTTTAAATTTTAAAACGGTCTGTATTTTGCACATTGCTACACACATAATGTGCTAGATGTTTAGAATAATTTAGAGAATATTGACCATATATATATATAGTTATTTGTTCTTTAATGTATTTGTATCTAAATATATAAACTTTACATTAATCAGTGACTGTATGTACACTAAGACAGGGTCCCTGATGTCTTTGGTTGAGGTTTCTAATAAAAGGATTGAGCTGTAGATTTGCACAAACATCACAAATCATCTGAACACCTTTGTTGGCTGGGCTTTACTACAAAATCTGTGTCTAGTGCGAGGAAGAAAGTTGTCTTAAACAATCTTTTGCATGGGTATGACGAATTCTCTTCAAAATCACTATACCAAAAACCCATGTGACCTAAGTGGCCCCATTTTGAGTGTATTATTGCCTGCCCCCATGACTATTTGGCTAATATAAGTTTACTACAGGTCTTGGGTCCCTGGTTCTATTTCAGTTTCAGGCACCTAAATAAATTTACTAAAAATAATTTTTCCTGGGAGTTTATCCATTTATCACACATACATGTTACACATCCACTGTGCTGGTTGGGCGTGTAGTAGGGCTAAGCCCTTATTTTTGTAATGAGAAGCCCACTTTCGACAACCAACATTGATTGAAAGTCACCAACATTTGACGTCCTAAAAATATATTAGCTATCATACCTGATCATCTTTTTATCACCACGTCTCAAAACCTCTTCGGGTTGTACGCATATGTACTAATTACACTAATGTGTTAGAGTTGAGGAAGGTTGAATTTAGAGGAATTGCCACATTTGCCTGGAGGGAGAGTGGAAAATCATTTATGGAAGAAACCACTCTCAGTACATCCAACCGGGACTTGAACCTCAAGCACCCTGTCATTGGCAGTCCAGTCTAACACCTTAATCCATGTGGCCACTGAAGCAGCATTGTGGCAAAATGAGTTTCAAGTTTTCAAATAACGGACCTTTTATTAAAATCGTGGGTAATTTGTCTCAGGTTAAGGGAGCTGAAATAGTTTTCCCAGTAACACCTATTCTCAGAAATAAATATGGAAAAAATTATATGTTGTAGACAAATTTTAATACCTACGTATGTTAAATAACTTGCTTATCAAAAAAAAAAAGAATAGTTTTATAGAAATGTTAGTGTTGTATTGTCTTGGTAGGCCTATATGTCAGTGCTTCCAAAACTGGGATACGTGTACCCCCAAGGGTACACAACCTACCAGCAAGTTTTATCAATTGTAAAATAAATGTTGGTAATAATTAGTGTGATTATCAAATACCCGCTTCGGTGGTTGGATGGTCTAAGGTGGTACTCTCGCAATAGACTAGACTGCCAAGGGATTCAATTCCCTAGTTGGGTTCAGTGAGGGTTGTTTTACCTAAATGGCTTTCCACTCTCTCTCTCTCTCTCTCTCTCCATGCAAATGTGAGTACATTTAGTCTAAATTCAACCTTACTCATCTCTTACACATTCGCATAATTAGTAGGCCCTAAATAAGCGTTTAACGGTTAAACTGAATAGATAGTAAAGCACGGTGACAAAAAAATTCTAACTACCCAACATTTTAACAATGTTGTACTAGGAGCGCACAGCCGGGGAGCCCATTTAAAGGGTAATATCTGGGTAAAATGTGTTGTACTAGGAGCGCACAGCCGGGGAGCCCATTTAAAGGGTAATATCTGGGTAAACTGTGTTGTACTAGGAGCGCACAGCCGGGGAGCCCATTTAAAGGGTAATATCTGGGTAAACTGTGTTGTACTAGGAGCGCACAGCCGGGGAGCCCATTTAAAGGGTAATATCTGGGTAAACTGTGTTGTACTAGGAGCGCACAGCCGGGGAGCCCATTTAAAGGGTAATATCTGGATAAACTGTGTTTTACTAGGAGCGCACAGCCGGGGAGCCCATTTAAAGGGTAATATCTGGGTAAACTATGTTGTACTAGGAGCGCAAAGCCGGGGAGCCCATTTAAAGGGTAATATCTGGGTAAACTGTGTTGTACTAGGAGCGCACAGCCGGGGAGCTCATTTAAAGGGTAATATCTGGTTAAACTGTGTTGTACTAGGAGCGCACAGCCGGGGAGCCCGTTTAAAGGATAATATCTGGATAAACTGTCATTTTAAAAACGACGGCCTTGTGTTCTAGCTTCTGGCGGCTGCTGCCCCGTCCATCACTCACCAGCAGCAACGCAACCTCAACGTCCACGAGTACGTAAGCTACACGCTACTGCAGGAGGCGGGGATCCCTGTGCCCAACTTCGGCGTTGCCAAGTCTAAGGAAGAGGCCGGAGAGATCGCCCGCAAGCTCAACGTCAAGGACATAGTGCTAAAGGCGCAGGTTCTGGCAGGAGGACGAGGGAAGGGCCACTTTAAGAATGGCCTCAAGGGAGGTGTCAGGATGGTCTACACGTGAGTTGCGCTTTTAACCAGGGGTGTGGAGATCTAGTCGTGGAGGGGGGAGTGTCAACAGACTCTGACTAGAGCCTCAAAATAATATTTACTTTCTAGAAAGGTGTGCGAAACTTCGACTTGGCCTCGAAACAAATATCAGCTTCAACTTCGCTTTAAAAAATATTCCGGCTTTGACATTTAAAAAGCTTCGCCAGTAAAATGATTGAGATTGCAATCCTTAGCTGTTGTATACGCTACAAATTAATATTTATAAGGAAAAAAACTGAAGTGACTTGTGGGTTATGATAGTAATCATTTTATTCGATTAAAACAAAATATTAACAAAAAATTGTTCAATAAAACAATTTCAAAATTTTCTTTAGGGCATAACAATACATATAAATAACCACGACATAGTAATTTTTCAATCATAAAACGACTAACAAAAGTATTCAAACCTCCATTCGACTTCGAGAATATTTCATATATTTGTTTTGAGTTTGTTTCGAATTGGAAAAGTGGACTTCACACATCCCTAACACTATCATAGGAATTTAGGGAAGTTTTCTTGTTGAAAGATTTTAATCAAATATATTTTATGTTGTATCAACCTAAGCAACCTGATGAGTCACATGGTGAGGATGAAATGGCTTGTGCTACCCTTCTACTAGTTACTACAGGGAATTTTTTACTATTAATTAATGTATATTTGCCATTTATAAAAGTCAAACAGTATAACCACTACATGGTACTAAAAAAAATTTTCCATCGTCGTTGGCCATTGTCGAAAGGGTGTAGATATGACATGGTTCAGTTCCGGCACAACTTAGTTTAATTTGAAGCTTGGCTGGGATGTAATTTAATAGTTTCACACATATGTGGAAATTAATGTTGGTATTGATTTAATTGGGTTGACAAATTTAAACTAAATTATAGATTAATTGAAACACTTGTACATGGGGAAACGAACCAAGAGAGCTTTCAGTTAGTGTGCCAACGCTCTACTTTTTAGTTATCAAGAAATTGTCCTGTGCTCAGGATCATTCTTCATTCAGAGTTGGTCTGACTCACTTATCTAGTTGTCAAATCTAACCGACTGATTATACCAGTACACAACTTTTAAACTAGTAACTTAACTTTAGAACAGACACAACATCCAGCCCCCCAGTCGTTAATTCATCACTGTGAAAGGGGAAATCCCACATTTCAACATTGCCCACATTTCAACATTGATACGTTTTTCTCCCATGCCAGGAATTGAACCAGTGACCCTTAGCACTAATTTAAAACAAGTGAAGAATATATTTTAGAGCTTACTTAGTGTGAAGTTCTAGACATATTTACACACCAATAGGCTTGGGAAGAGGAAGGTAAAATGTAGAAGAAATGTACCCATATTTTTGTGAAAGGAGCATGGGAAACCGTTTTAGAGAGGAAGAACCTAGTCAGCTCGCACGGCCCAAATTCAAACCCTGATATTCTCATCAGGAGAAAACCAAACAATACAATAACTTTTATTCATGTGTGAGATTGTATCAAATAAACAACAATAGTCCCAATTGCTTGTAGAGACCGGCGCAGTAACGATAGATGACGTTAGAATTTTCGACAAACAAAAACAGGTTTTGTATCAAATATTGACTCTTTTGATAAGAATTTATTTAAACTAAGTTAAACTGCTCTGATTTCGGGTTCAAAGTCTAGAATGATTAGGCTATTAAGAGATAATTCTCAAATTTCCTCCATGGCTAGTTTCTAAAAGTATCGGAACCTTTGGTTGATAGTCCCTTGGAGGTTATCTGACCCACGCACTGGTGGAGGTGTGAATGATAATGTTATCACACATTGGGACATGAAAATTAACACTCGGAGATAAATTAGGTGTCCCATTGATTGGAATTACCTGCTCATTATTTAGGAGATAGCCATGTGTCGAATGTATGTACTGTCACTTTACCCTAAAAAGTAGCAGTCTTACCTTGACTGATTACACTATGACCCTATCCTATAAGCTACACCATAGTGGAACCAAGCAAGGTAGCAGTCTTACCTTGACTGATTACACTATGACCCTATCTTATAAGCATACACCATAGTGGAACCAAGCTAGGTAAGCTAGCAACGTTTCATTGCAAACAAAAGCTAACGTTACAGTCCAATTTTTATATGAAGGACCTTATCTGACTGGATCTACTTTCATGTATTCATAAGTAAAGTCATGTGACCTGCAGCTGTCACTTTTTGATAGTTATTATCAATATCTATGAAATGAAACGTCTATTGTAAAATAATATCAACGTTGACCATAAAAAACATGCTTTTATCTTCCCGAGATGTTCCGTACCATTTGTAATAAGATCAGGGTGTACTCTAGTGTTACTATAGGGGTGTGCAAAGCTGCAAAACTTCAACTTGGCTTCGACTTCACTTTTGGAAAAAAATAATTGGCTTCAACAATTGGAAAGCTTTGCCAATAAAGATATTGACTGTTAAAATGCTCGAATATTACCATTCTGAGCTGTAGTATACATTACAAATTAATATTCTTGTGGAAATATCTGAAGAAACTGAATTGTAAGTCGTGATAGTAACTTGATTAATCAGATAAGAATTAACTATTACAAACAATTATCTAATAAAACAGTACGTGATTTCAAGTGTTTAAAGTTACATAAACAAACCACAATATTCGATTTTTTTCAAACAAAAAAACAAAACAAAAGTATTAACAAAAAATAATAAAACTTTGATTCGGCTTTGCGAAAATTTCATATATTCTATTCTAATTTGCTTTGAATTTAAAAAGTGTATTTGGCGCATTTCTAGTGTTATAATAATCTTGCGCTTGTTGAAATTTGTGCCTGCACTTGAATGGATGGAGAGGAGGGAAACCGTTAAGGAAAAAATAAATACAACCTTGGTTCATTGAGCCGTGATTTGAATTACAAGCTCATCAACGGCGAACCACGACAAAGTAAGACTTTTGCCTTTGTTCATGTACTCACCATTGTGGGTCCCAGTATAACTACATATGGGGAGTTAGATGGTAGTACCTAAATTTAGTTGGTATGTTTTTTTTGCACTAGGATTCCTGGGTTTGGTTCTAGAAAAGGCTGGAAATGTACTATTGGAGGATACCCTTAGTCTCGGCGCATTTGATGTTTCTGTCTTTGTTATTAAAACATGTAAGGGGGGCTGAAATTAGGCTTCCCGTAAGCTGTCCTGCTTTCAGACCTTTCCACACCTTAAACTGCTGTGAAAACAGTATTTAAGTTGGGGGAGGGGCTCAAATAAGGACTCGCTTGGACGCACGAGGCCACTCAGAACCTACTTGAAGGTTGTAAAAACATTTTTATGGTATCCGATTGGGTTTAAACCCTGTTTACGATTGGACAGCTCAATCGTGTACCTAACGTTGACACTGTCCTATATCGAGCCGATCTCGCGGCTAGTAGGAGATAAGGTGGTGCCAAGGGTCCTAAATGTGGCCGTGTTGCTGTTGCTAGCCCCGAGGAAGCGGAGGAGTTGGCGGCCAAGATGATCGGTCAGCTGCTCGTCACGAAGCAGACGGGAGAGAAGGGTCGCATCTGCAACTCTGTCATGGTCACGGAGAGGAAGTTTCCTCGCAAGGAGTTCTACTTTGCTTACATGATGGAGCGCGCCTTCTCTGTAAGTCTTGTCAGCCATGCAAGGGGTCCTCCCGACGGCTGGCAACGCGCTAATATTGTTCAGAGATGATTACCGGTTTCATTACGGCTTCTTCATAATGGTCAGAAAATGGGGCGGGACAGGGAATTTCTTTTTAATGCAGACTATAACCTAACTTTTGGTAGAATCACGGCCTTTTAAAACACAATTTTTGGAAAGCTTCTCATAAAAAATGTAAACATTTTTAGTTCAAACTGATGCATTATTTACTCATAAAATACATAGCCAAACAAATATTAGTTTGGTTTAAATTAATCTTTAAAATTGAAGAAAAGTAACTTTCTTTTTTAAATGAGATTTGAATCCTGACCCTTTAGCTTTAACATTCCAAAAATTTACGACTGAAATATCTTATCGTCTCGGGACACAGACAAGGTATATACCAGTCCTCCCAGGTTAAAATGGCTGTGCTCATCGGGAGAGCTTGAGTCCTTCAACACGGGAACCGCTACGTGAAGCCCGAAGTGTCAATATCGCTATCAAGCAGGCATTTAAAAACAACATTTCACTTTAAAGGTGGTTCTATTTGGAAACAGATGAAAATGGTCATCTAGTGTCAATAAATTGGCTCTCACAAAACTAGGTTCGGGTAGGGAGGGGCCTCACCCTCCTTCCCATAAACCAATTCTCCAAACGAGCCTACTCCCTGTGAATTAGTAATAAAACGGAATATGATGGTCTTTTTTTTGTTCAAGCGAATGTTTGCAAATTGTCTAGTTGTAAACACACTTAAAATACTTATTTACTTCTTTGAAAAAGTTTGCTTGTTGAAAGGGGACAAGGATGGGGGGGTAGAGATGCTGTTAACAAACTAAACTATTGTGTTAAAGTCGGTGACCTGGTGGTCTAGGGGTAAGGTGTCAGACTTCTGTGCTGAGGGTCCGGGGTTCAATCCTCTGTCCCGGCACAGAATTAATCACAACTTGTGAATGTGAGGAATGCCAGGCTTCCACCGTGGTTCGGATCCCACGTTAAACTGTAGGTCCTCCATTGCACAATAGCGTAAGTGCGTACAACCGGAATGGGTAGTAAAACGCTGTGCTAATAATAATAATATTATTATTGTGTTCAGACCGTCATCCCGTTACAGCAAAAAATGAGTTGTTTCACTTGTAAGTGCCGTTATCACTAAGAATTGCAACTAGCACTCCCCACTGTCCAAGGACTCAGCCTGGCTCAAGGAGCGCAGCGAAACTCCCGTAAGGCTGAGTGTCTGGTGTATACCTTGTCTGTGTCTCTGGCTACCCGAACTTCTCCGTCGACGTCGGTGGCCGCGAAAGTCGGTGTGATAATACTCCCCAGTGACTCCCAGACATTAGGAGTTGGTATCATTGGGGTGGGCCCCATAGAATGACAGGGCCTGTTATCTGGAGTCTGTTCTGGTGTTGCGCGAAACCGGTCCACTGTTTATTTCGGAAGCGGACGTCCCTTTTTCTTAGTAAACCTTTTAATGTCAATCAAAGTAATCTGGGATGTCTTGTAAGAAATAAAATCATCTCTGTATGAACTTGGCTGCGTTGCAACGTTGGGCGTTCCCCGGCGCCCCTCCCCCCTC
Source organism: Timema bartmani (assembly GCA_902151455.1). Taxonomy (NCBI): domain Eukaryota; kingdom Metazoa; phylum Arthropoda; class Insecta; order Phasmatodea; family Timematidae; genus Timema; species Timema bartmani. The sequence continues at coordinate 137,022 of CABFWB010001660.1, forward strand.
CCTCTATTGATGCCCCTTGTGGTCGTTCTAGGCCTGAAGAAGCCGAGGGTATCGCGGGGAAGATGATTGGTCAGTACCTAGTCACCAAACAAACCGGTGAGGAAGGTCGCATCTGCTGTCGAGTATTAGTGTCTGAGCGCAAAGATCCTAAACAAGAGTTTTATTTCTCTGTCATGTTGGAGAGAAGTTTCGGTGTAAGTTTTAAACTGTTATATCCTTCGACGCTTTTCCGCCCGCTTGTTCGGAAGTTGATTTTTAGTGATAATGCTGAGTTGGTAAGCAAGTAGGAATTGGCATATATTGTCAATTTTAAGATTATATGTGTACCTATAATCATCATCATCATCATCATGATCGTTTCCAGCCTGTGGCTGGGTCAGCTTAATAAAATGCCCCCATCTCCTTCTTTTACTCTCACTTGCACACTTGCGATTATCTGCTCCTCCACAACCCACTCATCTTTTCCTTGGTCTTTTCCCTCCAAAATCCAACTATTTTTAGTCAATGTTCTAATTATTTTCATTTTCAAAAATTAATATCTTATATGAATTTTAATAAAAGTATCTCTTTTACTGTGGAATTATTTTGTGTTTCATTAATTCAATTTGAATGTTTAGTGGCTGAAAAAATATTATTAATTGCAGTAAAAAACTACCAGATTTTAATTTGATTTTAAAAATGTGCTCTGAAAGATGTTTGAACCGTGGATCTTTAAAGATCCCGTTTTTAACTCTCCATATGGGCACATTTTTCACATACTTTAATTATTTTTAACTCATGAGTGGGTTTCTGATTGAAATATAATTTAATAATAGTTAATTTAACGTCAATAGCTCAGTCAGGTTGTAAAATGCGGTGCAGTTTTTTATTCCATATACAACTTTATAACCCACCACCCTCTCTTTATTTTGTAATTGATGTTGTTAAAGCTTAAATTTGCAAACTTTTTGAGCATTGTAGGCAAGGCCGTAGCCAACCAATAATTTCAGGGGAGTTTTTTTTGGGCACATCCCCCAATTCCCGGAGGCTAGGAAGAATTCTAAATGGTAAACAGTTCTAGAAGCTATCGGAAGTGTTTTTTTTTATTATGATAACATACAGCCCCCTAATTTGTACTTGTACCTTAATTTTGATATTATTTGAGCCATAAATAGAGCCATATATATTTTGTTCATAAGATTTAGGAGGGGGTTTGGAACCACAAAATCCCCCTCCTCCCCGACTACTGCCTTGAGTGTAGGTTATATATTTGTATTACAGTTACTTGCTTTCAATGTCAAAAGTATTTCAATATTGTAGAACGAATATAGCTTTGTAGTTTGTTTCACTGATTGTGCTTTTATGTTTATAAAAGTTGGTAATCATTAGAGAGTATTTTTAACTCCTTAATAATTTTATAATACATAGAAATTAATAAAATTTAAGGAAATGTCATCGACCCTTGCTCCTGTAGGCTGGATCTGTCAGGTTAGCTTGCGAGAAGAGTTAGGTCGCTGGCAAGGTAATTGTGTTGGTTTGAAATAATATGCAGGGCTACGAATTTGGTTTTAATACAAGTACTAATAGATATTACAAAAGGTGATGTTAAATGGAGTATAAAAGGATTATAAGAGATTGAACACTCACGCCCGTGGAAGAACTGGATACTCATAAAGTCTTAGACTAATGAAATGACTTACACGGTTCATGACCCCCTACAGAACTCGAACTCGGGACCCTGGACTTGACGGTTACCCTCTAAGCACAAGTGCTATCGATGACCCGAAGATAGAGCCTACTATGGTCTGGCGGCGGGCAGCGTAACTGCCTCCGAAATTGATGATAATGCATCAGCCACGATGACAATAAAATAAATACTTTTAAAGTTCGATCTGGCCCCCTTACAGCCCAACTAGAGCAACTTTGTTGTGGGTAGAAAGCATCCCTCTTTGATATTTCTAATTCGTTGCATCATATTCACTAAGCCAGCGCTTTCAGTCGCTTACTTCTAAGGAAGTTATGTAAATCAAAACAAATATCGCAACATTGCTCAGGGCTGTGACAGAAAAAATAAATGAATCAGTGAATTTTGAGTAAAGAAACGGTAAAAAATGTTGGTAAGAATCTGATGCACAAATGTGTCTTCCTTTATTCTATATTAGGAAAAGTCGCTCTTGCACCGAAACAAAAATAAAGTTTATCTATTTAGGCATTGCAGCCTTTATCAAACGAAAATATCTCGGGGAAAAGAAACATTTTGAACTATGCTACTAAATACCCATGATGACTTCTAGTGATTTAAATTGACTTTTCATTTATCTAAGAGTCCCCCCCCCCCCCCCCCCCTTCTTTTT
>CABFWB010001661.1:29057-64554 GCA_902151455.1 Timema bartmani
AATATAAAACTATTTAACGATAATTAAAGCCCAATATGGCGACCAACTTCTAACTTATAAAATAATATTTGAAAAATATCGAATTATGTTTTCCATAAATCCTATTGGCTAGATTTTTCTCGCGAGAATATCGTTTCATAACTCGTGCATAATGTATAAGAAAAGTTGAAGTTAAATCAACTTTATGCACTGTGAACTATTTCACTATTCACTATAAATCGATTATAGACGCCATCATTTAAAATAATGTGTTTCAACTTCTTGCGCATTATACACTATACACTATTCACTATTAGTTATGAACTATACATGAATATAAACCAAGCCTGACAGCTCGAAAATTTCAGCCACGTCAATCCAATTATATTATAAAGATCAATGACACAGAAAGGTGCTTTTTTTAAAAAAATTTGTAACAATGTTTCCATGAGCTTTGTTTTATTTTAAAGTTGTATCTATTGTTATTAGATAGGAAAATTTAAGAGTATAATAATATGAATATACAATAAATCATCAACATTTTTGTACCTAAAACCATTATAAAATTTAAATTCACATAATATTCCAAGGATTTTTTTTATATCAAAACCCACTGTTATCAATAGCTTTTTTCAATATTATGAGTATGATATCGATATGTTTATTCCAAGAAGCGAGTTTAGCAATTTACTTTGTTACGTCTTGGTATCGAGTGTTATTGAGCAAGTGGTTCTGACCAAGGTGGAGTTCGAAAACGACTTTAGGTTGTATGGTGGTTGAGGTAGAGAAGATATTATAATACACATATTCATTCATACCTAACCACGCCATTCACTTGCAGGGTTGGCAAGAAACTGTGTATATATTTACAAAAACAACTCCGTACTTAATTCATCCTAATTAACTTTCAAATTTCCCTATCCTTGCATAATCCCTCAAGTACTTTATGCACTGTGAAATATCTCACTATTCACTATAAATCGATTATAGACGCCATCATTTAAAATAATGTGTTTCAACTTCTTGCGCATTATACACTATACACTATTCGCTATTAGTTATGAATTCTGCATGAATATAAACCAAGCCTTACAAATTTACTTTCAACAATTATTTGAATGGTGAGATAGTCAAGAACGACTATAGGATGATAAGTACGCTAACAGAAGCTTTGTTATACAACTAAAATATAATTTTACTATAATTTTTCAAATACATTTTTGAATATTGTTTGCCATTTTCATTCCAAGGAGGCAATGTAAATCAACAGAATCGATATCTAGAAACACAGCTATTATATTTGACTATATTAAGTAATTTAAATCTAAATTTAAATTGGAAAAGATTTAATGTTAAAAATCAGAAAATTATTTCCGTACCCTGTTAGAAAACTCCCTCTGGTTTAAACGAGAGCAAAATTTCTATTATTGAGATGTCATTATAGGATGGCATACTTAATTTAATATACGCAGTCTCAAAGTAACCAGTCTATTTTTATTTTATTGTATATTGCACAAACTAGTCATATGAGTGGGGCAAAGTTTAATTATATTATGTAACTTGAATACTTAACTTTAATGTTAAAAGTTGAATACATCAATTTTGATTTAAATGAATTTTACCTCTAGTTGATTGTTTTTAGTGTTCATATTTTTCTTTGGGGTTTATGAGGAACAAATCATGATTTGAGTGTAGGTTTTCTGAACGTGTTTCACATAGTGTGTTTTTCATGCTTTGTGTTGGTGTTACAAGGTAAATATTTTATTGATTAATTCACTATATTTCTAGTCTCTAGTGTTGATAAAATACTCTGTAAAGTCTGATTTGAGATATGAAGCTGTGATAAAACATTACATTAGGGTTTGGGATAATAAGCAAGGCTTTTAAGCTGAATTCTTATTTGACTGCGAAGGTTCACCAAGCTAAGCCAATTTTTCCGCCATTATGTTGCAGGCTCCAAGGCCGAGGCCGGCTCAAAGATTAAATAATAATGATGATTCACTGTATTTGAAACGATGTCCGGGGGATAAAACGCAAAACGGGAGGAGTTATTTTTACTTTTTCATTGCCATATTTTAGTAATTTTTTAATCATATAGCTGCTACACAAGGGCTGGATCTGAACAGTTTAGAGGATTCTTGGAAGAATCCTTGATTAAAAGAAATTAACTCTTACAGCGCACTTCCTACTGCATAAACAAATTTGAATGTCACCGAGCTTTGCTACATCCTTGAGACTGCTGTGCTACTAGCTATCATACAATCTTAACTATATCAAAACCCGCTTCGGTGATCGTATGATCTGAGGCACTACTATGGTAGTAGACTAGACTGCCGATGACTTGAAGATCAAGGCCTAAGTCTCGGTCATGTGTACTAATGGGGTTTTTTTCAAAAAAGTTTTCCACTTTCGCTCCACCCAAGTGCGGGTACACTTCTGCTAAATATAACCTTCTCAATCCCTTTGAACCACTACCGTAATTAGTACTTAAGCGAATAACTTATGCCGGGACCACGATCAACTTAACGTAACGGTCACTTAAAGTTAACTTAACGTATGTGTGATCATGATTCACATAACTTAACGTAACAACTCTAGCAAAGAATCTTCATTCTCGAGTATGATCTGTGGTTTGTACTAGTTTTACAGTGATGATCTGTGAGTGTTTACAGTTTTCAATCGATATAATAACTCTATTAAAAACTTTTTTGATAAATTTAGCTTTCCTATTTTAGTTTAATTATTTTGTTTCAATGTCTGATCACTAAAACTTACGCTAAAGAGTAAACATTGCTCATAAAACCAACAAATGAATTACTAAATAATCCTGTTGACGTCACTCGCATAATGATTGGCTGGCTAGATCACGTGATACCTTTCAAGTAACGTTCACTTAAAGTAAAAGACCTCCCAGGACATCTCTTATGTTAAGTTAACTGCATCGTGATCGCTTCCATTTAAACACGTGAGGAGGTCCTTTACGTTAAGTTACGTTAAGTTAACTTTAAGTTGATTGTGATCCCGGCATTAACCCAAACAGGTAGTAAGATGCAATGCGGTAAAAAAAAGTAAAATATCTAACCTTTCAGATTTTATGAAAATAAATAGATTACACCATTGGATATTGGCACAATTTATTGTTTATGACTGTTTTACCATTGTTTTATGAAATATAAAGCATTTTAATAAACAATTTGTTACTTTTGGTGAAAATGGTAGGTAGGCCTAGATACGGGCCACGGGATTAATCATCTTTTTTAAATAACCAACTTAATACTATTAAATGGGTTGGCAATGCGTTAGCAACCAGTATAATTTAAAATGGTAGGCACATACAGTTCTGAGCTCTAGGAGATAAAAAAAAGAATAATAAAACAGTTGTTATTCACACACTGTACCAAGGATGTGTCGACAACGTATTGCTTCCGTCTTTGGACTCGAAGGTGTGTTAGAGATGCATCGTGTTAGAGATGCATCAGAATCCTTGGTGACAATTCAGTCAGACACTTAGTCATGTGATTATCGATGCAACTGGCAAGTGTAGGCCTACATATCAAGGCAACAACGCATAAGTAAAGAATTTGAATATATACAAGAACAATAACTAGCAAATTTCCACTGATAGAAAGATTAATAGGCCTATATAGGCTTTTTCTTCTATAATTGGGAAGCTAATGATGTCGGCTAGGTGCAATAATGAGTATTTTGGCACACAATATTAGGCCAAATATGTTTAGAACTCCACCCCCGCCCGCCATCAGATTTTGCACCTACGTTTATTTATGTCAAATCTAGGGCATTGAAGATAACACATAAACAAGTTAGGTTCCCACACGTTTAATTATTGTTACTTATTAGTTAGAGGGAACTGGATTCAGACGGTATCTAGCATATATAAGGAAGGAAATGTGGTCTATTCAAAATTAAGTTTATCAAATACTGTACATACAATGTAAGCAAGTAAAAGTATATTGCCTTCTCATTGAAAGAGAAGTGGAAGATTTGTAGTGCAAATAGAGCTAGTGAGACATTGGACTTAAACAAGAAGGAAAGAAAGGAGCTAGCAAAAATTAAATAATTTTTTTTATTCTTGTAATTGGTATCCGATCCCAGGTACATAATTATATGCAATAATATTACAATTAATTTTTTGTCAATAAAATGCCTTGCCAAAACTGTAAGTATAAAGTGGATGAATAAATGGAAATAGCATAAAATTGATTAAAATCATGTATACCTTCATAGGCTTTTATATTTAAAAAAATAATAATTTTGTAACTAATGGACCACCCTCAAATTATAAACTAAAAGGTACTAAATCTACTTGGCATTTGGATGAGCCATTTCACTCGCTTCGGTGTCTGGATGCTCTAAGGCGTCACTCAAGCAGTAAACTAGGCTGTCGATGATGGGTGGATTGAGTTTTGATCCCGGTTGGGTGTAATGAAGGTAGTTTTCCCTAAATGGTTTTACACTCTCCCTTCATGCAAATGTTGGTACACTTCCTGTAAATTAAACCTTCTTAATCTCTTCTAACACATTAGAGTAATTAGTATATAAGCGGATAACCTGAACCGGTATTAAGACACATTGCTAAAAGATGATTTAACTATAGGCCTATTTGATAACTATTGTATATATATATATATATATGTATTGTTATATAATACACACACATATATATATATAGGTATTGTTATATTTTATATATATATATATATATATATATATATAACACACACATATATATATAGGTATTGTTATATTTTATATATATATATATATATAGGTATTGTTATATAATACTTCCTAGACCAAAATTATATTTCAAACATGTTATTATAAATAGGCTAGGCCCTAATTATGATATCCTATCTGTGTTTTATAGAGATATGAAATAGCCTGGTATCAGGTTTTAAATGGTTCAAGGTCATCCTCTAATTAACCATTTTAACATAAAAAATTTAATTTGTCCTTTTTCAAAATTAACTTGAAACCATTTTAAATCCAGCTTAATGATATCTAAACACTTTGGGAATATCATTCCATTTTTATGTAAAACGATCACTAGGCTTTCGTTTCATTATTTTTTTATATTCATGATCTAATGGAAATTGCAAATGACCTTTAAAAAACAGTTTTCTTGTCTAGTGAAATTAAGTTTGTGATTTTTCTTATTAGATTTCTAAGAATTATGAAATAACTGTTTTTTTTAATCTACATTTTTACTCCATTAGTGTGTAATATTTCAATATTTATAATATTGTGTGTTGCCAGCATTCTTCTCAGAAACCACATTTAGGTATAATTTTTAAGTGCCTGTTGATTATAATTACTACACCCATTAATAATAATACTTAAATTTATCCTAAGTTACCGGTACACTAACTAAATCACACACTTTAATGAGCTACATTTACAATTTCCCCGCACCCTCCCCTTAATTCTTATTCTTCATTTTTTTTAAAAACAAATTAAACTTTTATAATTCCTCTTGCACTTGATGAACTTCCTATTTATTAGTGACCATCCTTTGAGGCCTATTCCAGTCCAGTCTCAAGATAAATAGGGTCACTTGGTGATGTATTTACGTGTAAGTAAAGTAAGCCTGGGACTAAAGCAGTTAATATATTTACGTGTAAGCAAAGTAAGCCTGGGACTAAAGCAGTTAATATATTTACGTGTAAGCAAAGTAAGCCTGGGACTAAAGCAGTTAATATATTTACGTGTAAGCAAAGTAAGCCTGGGACTAAAGCAGTTAATATATTTACGTGTAAGCAAAGCAAGCCTGGGACTAAAGCAGTTAATATATTTACGTGTAGGCAAAGCAAGCCTGGGACTATAGTAGTTAATATATTTACGTGTAAGCAAAGTAAGCCTGCGACTATAGTAGTTAATATATTTACGTGTAGGCAAAGCAAGCCTGGGACTATAGTAGTTAACTATTTGGATGGGCATTAAAACATCCTTTAATCAGAAGCGATTGTGCGAATATGAAAGAGACTATATGAGTTGAAAAACCTGCAAAGACTGTCAGGGTGTCTACTGGGTCACAAAAGTAACGAAAAAGTCACTAAATGAAGAAAGAAAAAAAAATCATAAAAGTCACGAATTTTCAATATTTTGGTCATAAAGTCTCGAAAATATTTCTGTTTGATTTTCCCGCACATCGTAACAATGCTAACGTGTCAAAAGTAGCATCACACACTACCCATGATGCCATGTGCTAGCCGCAAGTTGCCTGATTGTTTAACCATCTAGTTAAAGTTTAATGTTGTGTGTGAGTGCATTATGCCTATATATTGTAATGATACTGTTTTGGACCCCTCTCATATATGTAAAAAGTCATGGATGAAGGTATTTTTCTGCAATAAACTGTATGTAAAATATAAATTTTAAGACTTCATCCATGAAGAATCACACACTTTTTAGAAATAATGTCAAAGGATTGTACCATTAAAACTTTTTTTTTACTTTTTTTCTTTCAAAAATCAACTCCGTAGTTTTTACCAAAAAGCAAGCGACACTAGCTCCCTCTACCCAATAGGAAGCTAGCCTTCATAACATCGTATTCCCAGGAGTCTTTCTATTAGTTGGTTTTAACACTGTAGACAAGGGGTCCAAGAGGCAAGGGGTAGGTCATATATAAGCCGCTTGTGCTTTTGAATCCATTAGAGTGGACAGCCAATACATAAGAACTTTGTAATCAAACACAGTGATATTCAGTGCTGGTGACATAAATTTACAGAACGTTGTAATAAATCAGTGCCATGATCTAAATAAATCATATGCAAATTTAAAAGTCTTACTTATTTCATAAGTAAGAAATATCACAATAATTGACGCTCGATCGCAGGGCTATAAATACCAATTATCTCACAAACAATCCGTAGCATTTCAATTGGAGCCCAATCATGGTGCATAATAATTCTGTATCGTAATAATTGGTGCTTGATCACGGTGCTATAGATACCAATTATCTCACAAACAACCCGTAGTACTTCAATTGGCTCTCAATCGCGGGGCCATTATATCACAATAAATTCATATCATTTCAATATGTTTTGTGTGACCATTTACCGAAGGAATTTTGTGGTCACAAAAGTCACCAAAAAGTCACTAATTTTGGTTTCTACAACTCACTAGACCCTGACTGTGATATAGTTTTTGGCAAGCCACTCTTTGTCTGTCCCATCACATTAGGCTGACCATAATTCCTTGGGACAAAAACAAGATGGTGGAGTTTGAGGGTGGGAGAGGAGAAATGTTTATAAAGAGTAGGACATTAAAATAAAAATATTGAACTTACAAGTTAAAACAAGGGCATAGAAAGCTAATCTTATTGGGGGCTTCGCTAGAACATTTTTTTATACCACTAGCCAATAAAAGTAAATATATGAGAGGGATTTCATCATGCTCATACCATGAGTATTTTTTTAGACAAACTTACTTCATGCAACAAATTTCAGTCTTTCGATACCAATAAAAAGCTAGAATTATGTGACATGCATGTGCTGCAACCAACATACGCAGAGAACAGATTACGATATACAAGTGTTGCCAACACATAATTGTTCTTTTCTATGAACATTCTAGTGACTTAAATTTATCATGCACTATTCAATGGGCAATAGTCATTCTCTATCAACAAGCCTCTACTGATGGTCACACAAATGACTGGCCACCTTCAATAGCAGTCATTGATGCCAACCTGATTATAGGTTTTTATTGACCAATATTTAAGTACACTTTAAAGTTTTTATAAAAACTACAAAAATAGCATTTTTTTTAGAACGACAGGACAACTGGAGCATACCAAAAAACAGTAGGCCTACTTTTCAAAACTGGACATATGATCAGCCTATATAACACTCTCCTGGCATGACTTGTATGAGGTAGCTTCTGAAAATATGATTTGAGAAAGGGCTCTTAAATATCAGCAACTTTGGGGATTTTTCATTATTTTCGCAGCTTTTAACATTTCGTGCAGGTCAGGTGCCACACTTGGTTTTAGGGCAAGGGGAGGCAGTTTCTTTGGTCATATGGTTGACATATGGGGACAGGTAGGTCATAACCACTAGTTACATTTTACTTTAGCTTCCTGAGGAAAGAGGAGGCTGTGGGAGGGGGATGGAAAGGTAGCCCATGCGTTGAAATTGTATACATTCTCTTCAGAATGGTCTAAAAATATTCAAGTTTTAAAATATCAATCATTTAGCCTTTATATTCTTGTATGTTAACATTATTAAGAGCGTTCATCATAGCAGGCCAAACTCAGCTCCCGGCTCGCATCTGCGTTTGTGTGTGCGCGCATGAGGTATGGGAGTAAAAGGGAAAAGACCTACATTATGCCAGAAATGTGTGCAGTGCATTCATATTTGAATTATTATTCGACATTTTTCCTGGTGACGATGGAGGACAAAGTGAAAAGGTTTCTTGTTAATACGTAACTACAATATTTATCTATTATGACAAAATGAAGATTTGTGCCATATACTACACTGTAAAGCCATTCTAAAATGGTCAAATACTGCCTTTTTAATGTAGTTTTTATCCAAATATAATTTAATATTTCAACATTGTTCACTATAAGGAACTTGATAACTCTTTATCTCCATTCATGTTTAATCAGAAATGATTTACATGCAATAGTGTCGCAAATATACTATTTTTAACCGATTGTATCACAGAGTTTATTGGTATTTGATGCACACTCTTAATATGTCAGCAAGTCAATAGTTTGTCTTGAATTCCAAGTATAGTGGACTACTATTTATTTAAGTGTCTCCTCCCCCTAATGCCTATTATTAAAGTTAGTTTCCTGTGTTCACCTTAACCTTTCATCCCCCTTCAACATTTTACTTTTGTGTTTTCAAAACTTGAATTTTTTTTTTTAATTAGTAAAGGTTTTTCCTTTCAGTAAGTTGATACTCAAGAGAAGTAAACTCATCTGTGGTGCCTTTTGAGGTAGCCATGGAGTCTACTCCAGATCCCGAGTTGATTACTCGGTCATTGAACTTCCATGGACAGCCGTTACAGAAGCTATGGGAGGCTGATCTGAATACGCTCAGTTTGGAGCTGCAAGACCCAGACTTTGAGGTCTACCAGCAAAGGCAGAAACATTTGAGGTACACTTGCTTTATTCATACTTTTAGAGCTAGGTGCTGGAGAGAAGGTAGAGTTTAGGACAGGGCTGTAATAATTTTACCCAGCCCCCAAAAAACCCACCTGTGTATTATTAAAAAAACATCCACTTGTATTTTGAAAACAAAACAATCTTCTGATTGATTTTTGAAAATGGTTATCCTATTTTCTTTTTAATAAACTAATTACTTTAAATAAACATGTAACAGGTAGATAATAAATTGAACTAAACAAACTTAGCTTAGGCCCAGGTTGAACATTTAATGTTATTGAATACTTTAAAGAAAATAGGCCTACACATACAATTTAAACTTAAAACATTCCTAAGTACCAGAGATTTTACTTACTCTATACCATTAGGAACTCTAAAGTTAATTGCAGCACTCACAAAAGTATGCCTTTCTTGAGCTAGTTCTATTCAGTCCATATTATTACACTCTTTTTCAGGTCCATTTTAATGTTTCCTCCCATCTGCATCTAGGTCTTTCCAATGGTCTCTTCCCATTGGGTTTGCCAGTCAATACCCTTAACACTGTTCTAGATTCTTCCATTAGCGTTGCATGTCCTGTCCACCATAATCTACAAGATTTTATATTCTAACAATGTCTTGTGATGAGTACAGGGTATGTAACTAATCATAGTGTAACCTCCTCCACTCCCCAGTAACCTCATCCCTATTTAGACCACATGCTTTAGCCTCCTATTGCTAAAATTGTGTCCCTAAGCATTAAACATTTTGAATTTTACAAATAGTCCAATGTTTTTGGATTTGTGCTCTTTATAAGTTGTTAAATCCAAATATTTACACTTTTATATTAAGGTGCGAGTTTCTTTCTAGTTACATGTTTTAGTTTCTTTGTAGTCTCTAATTGCTGTATTGTTCGTAAACTATTCCTACACCCTAAATTGAAGTCATTAGGCTATTAAGAAAAGATCAATAGAAACTAGTTAATCTTTCATGTAAGTAGACACCCTCTTTTTAATTCACTTTTTCACTTGGTTTAATTCACTGTCACTCTTTTTAATTCACTTTTTCACTAACACACACTCACTCTCACTTTAGAGCTATTGGTACATTGTTTTAAGAAATAACACTTTATTTCAAAGTTTTCTGGAAACCTTGAGAGCAATTTTAACTAATGAAAAAAAATAAATGATAAGCTTCAGTTAAGCTCTATTTACTTTTAGTTTCCAAGACAGAGGGAAGCGGCAGAAGCTGCAGCAGTTTATTGTGAAGAAGGCATCTGCCTTGTTTGATTCGTCGATGAAGAATACTGGTGTCAAGGAAAAAATCACATCAGATGAAGGTTTGTGTGAATCACTTAAAAGATTAACCTTTTATGGAACAGGATGTTCAGATGCAAGCTATAACCTAAATATTTTGCTATAAATAATCATGCTATCAATATTCAAAGGTCTCTAAATTTATTAATGAGTGATTTTTCTTTTCAGAATGTTATGCAGTTCTACCAGCCTATGAGTCATTTATTCAAATTGACAAGCAGGGGAAAGTCAGACATTTTTTTCAGGTATTACAATTTATTTTTATTGCCTTGTATTTTAAACATTACATGAGTGATTTATGAGTGAGATGACAATTTTTTTCTCTTCCATTCCAGTTAGTGAAGCCGGGCGATTGTATCATTGGTTCCATCATCACAAAGTCAGTCTCGGGCTTGTTGCTCAAGGTAATTTGCGTGGATGGAGAGTTTGCCCGAAATGTTGCAGACTTGGGAATCAAAGTAAGGTTTATTTAATTTTTCATATAAGAGTTTTGCTGCATGGTGAATTTTTAGGTGTAGCCCTTTTTTTATTTATTTAAATTTCCTCATTAGGCTTACCTGTAACCTTAAAATTGATTTAGCTATTCCAGCCCTTTTACATCTATTGCTCAACTATTTCTTATTTGATTAAGGGTGAGAGCAGACTTTTTTTTTGTATTCTCTAAGCTTGGCATAGTGTGTTGGCTATAATACATGTTTTTAAAAAATATTTGATTTAGGTAAATATGAGGAAAAGAGACATGAATGTATCATAATTCACTTGAATATAGGATTAGAAACCAATCTATGAAGATAAAAACACTCCTTTCTCTGGAGTTTAATAAAGATTTTACCAAAGTTGTATGTGCTTTTGTAAGTTTAAAAAACTTTCAAATCGATAAAACTGACATAAATTATTATTCTTGCATGGAGGATATAATTTTTTTCTTTCTCTTCCCTTCATGAAACTCATCATACTTTTTAGTAATTTTTTTTAGCTATCATCACTCCTTAAAAGCCACATATTAACTAAAGGACAAAAAGTGCAATAAGTTGCGGGACATGGTCCTCAATATCTACGGTATATATTGCAAGCAAAGTCAAGGGACAAAGACTCGCAACATTTTATTGTCCACACCAGTTGTTCAATCATCCCAGATATGTTGCCCGAGGAGGCCATGTCTATCTGGGAGGTTTACATATTCGTTCATACGTGTATTTCAAGTCATAAAAGCAATAAAAGGTAGTGGGTTCAAAACTACTCACAAAAAGAGAAAATAATTAAAATTTATTAAGTGATTTTTGTATGACTGACGGATCATTTGTACATTTTCTCGAATGACAATACCTGAGTTTGAAATACTCTTAGAAATGATTGGGCCATCTATAACACCTACAAAATATATAAATTCAGTTAGCTCCCACATCAGACTTGCCATAAAGTTGAGATACTTGTCAACTAGAAATTTGCTTCACTGTCCTGTACTTTTAAAGTTTTAAAACAATTAATCATTCGAATTGTACCAGAAGTTTGGCCAGGGATTTATAAATGTTTTTAAGGATTTCAATGTCTCCCTTTAGTAAAAGTGTCAATGGAGCATATTAAAACCAAGAACTCTTTATAACATAATTTATTCCACTGCCTGTTGTTTTTGATGAGTAAATCTTTTTTTCCTCTCAAATAAATTGTGAGCAAAATGTATGCATTTTACTCTTAACTTCCTTTCTTGCAATATCTTTCCATGCATTTTTTTAAAAATTTGTGTCTTTAATCTCGGTTAGAAGTATCCCATTATAACTGATAGCTCTGAACTAAATCAATCAGCTATAAGGCAATATCATTGGACTACATTATTAACATTGTTGTGAAACACGAAATACACCGTCTACACTCTGTGACCAACTGACAAGGGACTTTTGTGACCCACATGCACTCGTTCACGGTTCGCGAGCAAGCACATGGTGCGGGTCACTTGTCGCAGACTGTCTTGAGCAACGTCGGGCAGTGTCGTACTTGTCAAGTAGATTCCATGTTGAGCAACATTTCTTCCCTAGTGAATACGTGGCTTAACCCTCTCGCTACTAAATTAGGAAAATATCCTGTTTACATGTCTTTACTGAATTTGGAAAATCTTTGAAATGTGTTAATTTTTTGCTTAATTGTCACCCTTTTACGATTATAAATGTTCTCCTAAGCCTAAACTGTGTATAAATGTTCTCCTAAGCCTAAACTGTGTAACTACTAAAAATATGTTTATAAAAATAACTGAAAGAATGATTAAATAACTCCTAAACTACTAATTTGAACAAAACATGACCAAAAATGCATTATACAATAGTGTGATTAGCGATGAATATCGACCTATCAGTTTGAAAAGAAATGTATACGAGAAAGCAGTACATACTTTGTATTAGTTCCAAAGTAATACCAATAGATGGTGTTTGTAGTACAGAGAGTTAGAGAGGTGTATGTTTATAAACATATTTAGCACTGGTGAGTGAAATTCGAGAACGTTTATCAATTTTAACCCTTTTAGTGCCACACCTATTCCAGAATTTGCGCACGAAGTGGTGCCACAGGCTTGTTAGGTTTTGTGTGTGAATAATGCCACAGCTATTTTCTCATTTTTCTTAAGGGTTTGCAAGAAGATTCATCAAACTCTTATTTATGAAGCAATTATTTGTTTTTTCTATCATATTAATCTCTATGTACTGTTCTTTAATAATAATAAAATAATGCAATTTAATTATAATCATACAATACAGTATGTACTGTTCTTTAATAATAATAAATTAATACAATTTAATTAGCCTTATTTAAATTTTAAATATATTTTAAACTTTTTCCACAACTTATATATATTATATATATATATATACATACACACACACACACACACACACATACATTTCACTATTATTTTGCTGTAGTGCATTTAGCTCTATACAGAAAAATAAAGTTTGGAATATATATTATTATAAATAGGAATTACAGGAATTTTTATTTGATATCCTACATTAGATTATATAAATTTATAAGAAGTCACTACGCCTATTTACTTAATTTGTAAACAATATTTTCATGCACA
Organism: Timema bartmani; assembly: GCA_902151455.1. Taxonomy (NCBI): domain Eukaryota; kingdom Metazoa; phylum Arthropoda; class Insecta; order Phasmatodea; family Timematidae; genus Timema; species Timema bartmani. Next base: position 42,532 of record CABFWB010001661.1, read on the forward strand.
TGGGGTCAAATCAACACACTCATTGTACCTGCCCATCTCAGGTTTTATTAAAATTTGGTATATAGTTAGTGTGTATGGAGACTAAGAAAAATACAAATTTTTATTTAAATATCTCAATTGGTTTTCAAAATATGGCCAAAAATGCAGCGCTGGTTTATTTTCTAATAATCATAGTAGCTCTCCGAATTAAGCTAGAGGTGGGAGTGATGTCACTTTACTCAGTTTTTTACGCCCTTTCCAATAACACGCAGCACAACATGCATTGTTAAAACAAAATTCTTACAAACTTCAAAATCAAAATTTCGATTTTGATTTTTTGAAAAAGTGTGTTGCCAAAAAATCCTGTGCATAGTCTGTACTTATGTTAAGTGATTGTCAACATTTAAAAGTGGGAGGATCATGGGTTCATAGCTAGAATTATTTTCAAACAAGGTGGATTTCTAAAGAACGTTAGCCTTTATGTAGTAAGTGAAGTGCAATTTTACAATAGATATTATTGTTCTCATTGGTTTAATTAAATTAATTCTTTCAAGTGGTTATAACACTTACTACTAAGTTAAATGTTAGTTAGAGTTGGTTGACAGCTTGTGTACTTTTCCTAGTCTCATCATGACATAAATCCTTCCAGTAGGAGTTTTAGGATAGACTTTGCAAATAATATCCACATTACATCTGGCTTCCTCGGATATGAAAATGATGGAGAAGGTCTAACAGCATGTAGAAATGTTACTTTTAATTCATCATCTTCTTCATTCTTTTCCATAGTATACGCCAGCCACAATTTTTGGTCATAAACAGCGGTTAGATAATCGCTTACTTCTGACATTTGGAGTTTGTCTGGGGATGTGTGGTATGAACACTGTTTCTCCTGTCAACCCACTCTAACTAACATTTAACTTAGTAGTAAGTGTAGGATAGTAGGCAGAGCGGAACAGATCAGCTCGTGCCATTAAAAGGGTTAATACCATGGGAAATGCAAAATACGGTGAATATATATAAATGGTTATAGCAGTGACAGGATTACAATTTCTACTCCTCTACCTCTACTTCAGGGGTTCCTGTCATTGACCTCTAAAAAAAGCTAGACTTAATGAGTTCCCAAATTAATTGAATTGGTGTTTAGATTCAAGGTTAATATAACTATTATTAATTGGGATTGATTGTGACTACATGTGCTGTAGATAAACAAATAAACAAAAATACATACATTATTTCAACTTATAAATGATAATTTAAAAAAATTATTTGATACACTTTGTGAATTTTTAATTTTTTTTTTTTTGTTTGTCAGCATTGACATTTTAACTGCTGTCTGGGGATTGTAATGGTTGGGGAGAGAGCGTGAGGTTGTTTCTACATTATTAACTATTTCTTGTTGAGAGGTTCATTATAAATGCTGTCATGTTGTATGAACAGAAATCAGTGATTTATATAATATAATATTAGCTAAACTGTCTGCTGAAACTTAAGGAGATATATATATATATATAAGGTAAGACAATTATTGTATCTATCATTACAGTCTCCCCTTCTAAATTATGTTTGTTTTTATTACAGCATCTTATCATCGTTTAAAGTTGCTTGCATATAATATGATAATAATTACTCAAATGGGTTAAGGATGAGGTAGGAAGTATGTTATGAGGTAATCTACCCGCATTTGCAAGGAAGAATAGTGGGAAACTATTTAGGGAAAACCGCCCTTGGTATACCCAACCATGATTTAAACCTAAATCTCTCGGTCGTCAACAAGCCAGTCTAATACGTCTTGAACCATTTGGCCATTGAAGCAGGTTACATAATGTTTTTTTAACTCTGCGACTGGTGCAAGGTTTGTATAGGCCAACCACACCTTATTTTGTTAGTTTTATAAGATTGAGATGTAAGGGTTGTATGTGTTTATTGCGAATCTAGATAATAAAATTGAATTCAGTGAATTTGTTATTTTGGAGCTGAGTGTGGAATATTTGAATTTTAAATACAAGAATTTTCAGTCGAATTTACTCAAAAGGACTCCTGTTCAAATTATGATTGTGAGCTACAAGCGGAGTTTTGTTAACTGGGATAAAAGCATTTCAGAGTCGGCTATCATAGAAATTCAAGGTGGTAGTAGCCCATTTATTGTGAATAACATTGTGGGAAGAGAGAATTATAAACTCGGGTCTGCGTGCACCTGTAAAACTGGGAAAACATAGGGAATGTTTGTATATTGAGCGACTGATTCTCCCAAGTGGATCTCCAGGTAGAGAGAATTTGGAAAAGTTAGGGAATTGCCAGAAAATTTAATTAAAAACAAGCAAACTTCAGAAAATTTGAATACTTGGCTAATAAACTTAATAATTTTGCACCTGATCACAAACAAAATTGAGATATTTGTTTTTTCATGTTAACAAAATGTTTTGTTTAAATATGGCATTCTTCCAACATAATATGTTGCAAAGCTATTTTTTTTTTATAAAACATTTAACACTACCCCTTTTTAATACCAAAGACGTAATAATGAAAAAATAACCTACAAAAATATATGTGATCAATGTAATAAATGGAAAAAATTTCATTCGCCAAGAAAAAATGAAAAAAGGTCACCAGGAAAAATTGTTTTAAGTGTTTGTTAAACCCGGAAAATTAAATTTATGGAATTTTATAATATAAGTTTTGTAGCCACCCTGATAGCTGATTTCTTGTGATTGGCTTAGACCGCATTTCAGTTCTTCTCTTGTTTTTTGACGAACGAATGAATCCACAGAAAAAAAATCATAGCAAGACAAACAAATTGATCAACATTTTAAAAAGTGTATTATTTTTCCTTAGGCATTCTGCCCCATGTCGAACATTATCCCAGCAGCAGACAAGAAGAACGTAAGCCGCACTTACATGATGAATGACACTGTGTGCTGCGAGGTTATCGAGATAATCCCGGACACTGACAAGCTGGTGTGCGGGATGAAAGGCACTTTGCTTCCGCCTGGCTCGGACCAGGGGGCCCGTTTGGGGCTTATTCACAGCGATGACTTCCCCCCAGCATACAAGTACGTTCCTCCCCACCTACATTTCACACACACCTTTAGTGTTTGCACGATGCATGTTTATGTTTTGGTGGTGGACAAGCAAATTTTGTTTCAGGATACCACTGCAGCAGTGATACACATCAGCTCAGTTTTCACCATATCTTGGGACACTCAAAATTCCCCAAGTTACTGAATAGGCTTCCGTGGGCTTGCATTTTAACACTTATTTTAATTTACACAAATAACTAAACATCTGCAAAGCAGATTTTTAAATGTTTAAATCGAATCTTGAATCGAAGCAAATATAATTTGCGAATTTCGAATAATTATTGAATCAAATCATATCCTAGTTAAATATGCTAAAATTATGATGATGATGATAATAAAAAGATTTACAGATTATAAAAATAACATTAGATTTGTTTTGGACCCTAGCCAAGCTATCATGCATAAATGTAAATTCTTCAATATGTTCATGCAACAATAGTTAATTTTGTCAAGGTAAATGGTAAAGAGCAGCATCTTTTTCTGATTATAAACTATTTCACTATACAGCTTCATCCCTCAAGCTAACACATTTGTTACATTATATCAAGGGTGTGATTATAGGTTGTAATGGCTTTATAAAAGTGGCTTTTGGGAAAAAAGTGTCATTAAAATTCTCTCCCTTTAGCCTCTAAAAATAGTCAAATTTTACAGTCATGTAAGATTATAAAGTTTACAATGCAGAGCTTTAATTACTTGTTTGCTCTTTGGCTCAAAATTACCAGGTGGGGTCAACAGATTTTTCTCGAGCGATAAAACAACATCCTGTGAAATGAAAGTAAAAACCACGTTGATTATGGTTTGTATAATAACCTTGGAAGGTATTGCCTTTCTCGGCCCTTTTGCTCTTGCTCATAGAAATTCATGTGTGCTGATATAATCAATCGGTTCAGAAAGTGCACATTAAATACCTCAAATAAATAATCTTAAACTAACCTCATTCCCCATTTCAAAGAAGCTCTTAAAAATAACCCATGTTTTAAGATGTGGTAACTAAAGAGTCTTAATATTTTAAAAGGTTTATATGTTTTATATCTTCACTTCATTGGGCTTCTACATACACAAATATAGAGATTTAGTCAAGCCCAATTTTGACACCTACCTAAATATATCAAATAAAATGTATCCTCGAATATTATTTGTGGAACCTAGTCAGAATTTAGCAAACAAACTTTAGAATTTAATTGTCCATCTCTCTTTATACTATGAGTGTGCAAAGTCCACTATTAAAATTCGAAGCGAACTTTAATCGAATAGATGAAATATTCTCAAAGCCAAATCGAAGTTTGAAATTTTTTTTAGTTGTTGTTGAAAAAATATCATATAGCGGTTATTTATACTACTTTATACCCTAAAAACTTGGTAAATGTTTTACTGTACAATTTCTATAAAGTTTCTCTAATCTGATAAATACCAATATGCAGTAAAACTCCTTCATTTTTTGTTTCCATAAGAATATTAATTTTTAATGTCTATATCAGCTCAAAATGGTATTAATTGGCCATAAATTGAGTATTTTAGCTCTCATTATTTTTAATTGGTAAAACTTCCTAATTGTCAAAGCCGGAATTTTTTTCTGAAGCCAAGTCAAAGTTTCGAAGCTTTACACACCTCTAATTTATACTAAGGGTAAAATTATCTTCGATTAGTTTGGATTAAAGTTTTAGTATTTTTAATTACATTCATAGAAGAAATGTAAGATTTCCAAAAATGGCATTAAAGTAAACTCTTGGTCCATATACTAAACAAGATTGGGTTAAGTTATGTAAAGCCTTCATCATTTACACCGCCAAAAGTAGCTTAGTAAAAGTGTTAATCTTTTAAAAATAACTTTCAACAAGTCTTAATTTGGTAAAGTAACTTCCAACAAGTTTTAATTTGGTAATGTTCTTTATTAACAGGCAAAGGCGCTAGGTTTCGTGGGCTTAATTAAAATTGGGCTAGGCTACACTGATTAAAAAATGGGGGTAAGGTGGCTGTTTCTCATATTAAGGAACTTATTTTTATTTTTACTCAAAACAATTTTTATACCTGTTAATGGGAAAATTAAACTATATCCTGATGTGTGGTGATCATTGCTGTAGTTTTTAGTCTTGATTTTTTTAAATATAAATATTTGTTTGGCTGCAAGCCCATATATGTCTGTGGTGGTTGAAATTAATATTTTCATTTTAATTATATTTGTTGGGGTTTGCTACGAACAATTATTGCCAGTAAAACTTTTGTTGGGAGAGCATTTTCTCAAAAGCTGCTAATGTAAAGAATGTGTTTTTATTTCAGACAATTTGTTTTAATCAGTGCAGGAAAGGGCAAGGCTCTGCAAATACACTAGAGTAACATTTCTATGAACAAAGAAATCGACTAAATTTTGGATTATGAAATGAGCATGTGAGAATATTTGATGGTCACTTTTGTTATTTTTTTATTTTTTGTTTGTTTTGATATGGTATTTGAATTGTTACATATTATTCAGTGAAACACTTTATATAAGATTAATGAAAATACATATTATTTGCCAAAGTTTTTGTTGATGGCCCTGATATTTTCAAGGAAAAACTTATACATTTAATAAGGTCCCCTCAATATGATAGGTACGTATGTATAGCTATATATATTGGTAATGGGTAATTGTAAAATTGTATTATTCATGTCATATGTCCTGGTCACCAAAAATAATAGGTCATCTTTATCTCATATTAGTTGATACATGATCTTTAGGTGTCAACAATATTTGTCACTTTGTCCTTCATTAATAAATGAAGGGTGATTTATCAAAATCATTGTGATTCTGACAAATTAATCATTCGATTGGATAAAATACATTATCTCCACATAAGCCAGCAACTCAACTCGTTTGTAGGTTTGATGCTTATTGAAGAAAATTCATCTTGGAATTATTAACAAAGTTGTAAGCAAAGCTATAAAAAATAAAACCTACCATTAAATGTCTATGGAATCTTATACACAGAAGAAGTGCAGGCAAAAGGGATAGGGACAAATACAATATGGAATTCACAATGAAAAGAGGAACACACTTCACACTTTACTTTACATCATGGTCACTGCATGGAGGGTAATGGCTTTATCTTGAAGGTAATTGGCTGTTAGGGTCGCTAAACTTAGGCTTATTTCTTTCAAAACTCTTTAGGAGGGAGTATTGTTTAGCACAATGTCACTTCCTAAAAGAGGAAACCGAACAACTTGTTTTAGGAAGATGACTTGGACGCTTCGCTCACTTTCCTGAAAAGTTTTATGGAACAAAACCTTGGTCAAAGAATTGGGTAATAAAACCGATTTTGTTCAATAGTTCACCATTACCTAGGTGTTCGATGGTAGTAATCTAAGTATGACCTGTGTTTCTCTCTCATCATAAAAAGTTAAAACTATAGTGTGTTTGTTCCTGTTATATGGCCTATGCCATGTTCCATGTATAATATTATGTAGGGCCTACCTCGAGTGAAGTTTTCCTAAAGAGTTATTTTATTTAAGTATCCTTGATTGGAATAGAATCTTTAGCGTCTAAGATCTAAGAACCTTATTGATTAGAAAGTGTAGCATTACAACGCTTTACGAATGAGATCAGCTAAAAATTAAAATACTTAGTTTTTGATTGAATTAAATATTAATTTATGGACATATTATTTTGTATTCACTGTCTTGGGGAAGCTTTTGTATACTTTGACGGTTCCCTGCTCAAACAATGTTGTTTTAAATATTTACATCTTTCTCTAGTGATTATTAAAGGCGTGCAAAGGTCAAATCAAAGTTTTAAAAATATTAAGAAAAGTTGAAAGGTGAAATTAAACATCAAAATTCTTAATTTATAAAATAAGTCAAATATAGGCAAATATATTAAATTAAAAATAAAATATCTCTAAATTTATTTGTCCTGACACACTTTTTAATTGGTTGAGAGATTGGTCAGTGCAAATGGCTAAATATATATAACACTGAGTTGTCCCTATCAATTATTGTATAGCCTAATGCGTCACTGCCGTAAGACTGAATCGCCGGTGACAGGGATATCTAGATTTAAATCCTAAAAGATTTTACAATCTCTCTACACATAAATGTTGATACATTTCCTCTAAAGTTCTACCTTACTCCTCACTATTTCATTAGTTTTCTTAGCACCGCGTCTTAGTACCCATTTGGGTTATACACTTATGTACTAATTATGCTGATGGTTTTAGGGGTTAGGAAGGTTATATTGAGAGGAAGTGTACCCACATTTACATGGAGGGAGAGTGGAAATTCAATTTGGGGGGGGGGGAACACTCTCATTACATTTGACTGAGATTCGAACTTCGTTCTCCCTGTCATTGGCAGTCTAATCTACTGCGAGAGTAGCGCGCTAGACCCTGCGGCTACTGAAGCAGCTTATTAGTTAAATTAATGTAACTAATGTATATTACCCAATCAGGTAATAAGATTTGTTGAAGGAAAAACCACTGAATTACAGACACATCAATACAACTTTATCGATGGACATAAATTAAATTAATTATAACTCTGATTTGAAATTTTACAGTTTTGGTTAAGTTTTTTGATCGGTTAGACATTTGTCATTTCTTTTATTACAAACATTTTGTTAAATGTTATTGAAGTGGTGGCTGTGTGCCCTTGACTTTTAATTGTTGAAGCTTTGCACATCTCTAAGTAGTTTTTAGAGTTTTAGCAATGTGTCATGATTAAAATGTCTCTAATCTAATACTTTTTTTTATGACTTTGTAATTTTTGCTGAGTATTTGAAAGTGTTTAGACTAATGAGACAAAACAGGAGTAAGTGATATGTGAATTCTTTGCAGGTAACCAGCCAATGTTTCCTTTTATTTTCTCTGGTTAGTTTGTAGGTGTTGAAGTTTTCCATTATATTCTTCTAACCACTTGTATTCATTACAAATTTACACTAATATTTATATATTTGGTCCTTATGTAAAATTAATATCTTCTTATTTGACGTTACAGCATGCATAAATCAATGCAAAACAATAGAATGACATGCAAAATAATGTGGCCAATATTCCTGATACTATGTTTTGTCGGACTGCACAAAACTAAGACGTGATATTCCACTAAACAAGAATTAAGTGGAAACCGAGGAGAAATATAAAAAGGGAGAGACACACAGAAAGGCGTTTCGGATGTAAAGTTTCTTTTGCAGCATTTTTCACTACTCGTCTGGGATTTTTCTGATAGAACACATCATATTGTGTTTGTTGCATCACTTTGCAAGAATGTTATTGTGAGGAAGGAATAGAAAAAAAAAAAGATGGACTCTGTATGAATTATGTGCTTTTAAGTCTCAAGTTCAATCCTTAAAACAGCTTTATAACCAACAGAATGACAGGTGAGGTCCAGGTATTTTGTTGGTTTTCAAGGTCATAATGAAATGTTTTTCACGTGTTAATGTAACTTTTCCCCAAGGTTATGGTGCTACATGATCATTTTATTTGCTTTTTGTGTGGGGTGGATAGCATGCAAATATTTGCAAATTTGTAATTTGGTTACATGTTGTGTATGGAAGAAGGTACATGAAAGAGGGAAGTTCATAAATAAATTGGGAAAATCCATAATTTTGTCTCAAAAAAAGTAACATTTGTTTAACTTTTTTTGTAAATATCATAGCCCTACATTATTTTTGGCCTAATTATTTATTTGAATCTAAACTAAGATGGGTAAATACAATTTATATACTTCCATTGTTCATTAACTTAGCTATGCTTTCGAGATATGAAGAGGTTGGATTATAAACAATTTATTTTTAACTTTTACAACTAAAATATAAGAATAATTTAAGAAAATCTGTTTTGTTTTATTTAAACATTATAACTATGAAGTCAAATTGACCATTTGCCGAAGATGTTTGCTGTATATTGCTAGCGCAGCAGAGAAGATTGCATTGTATATACTGGATTAATCATAAGCTCTTTTGAGTTTTGATGGTTAATATTTTCCTCACTTTTCTATTCCTATAGTTATTTTACTAGGTCATGAATAGGCTTGTGTGAAGCTTTAAGTTAGCTATTTATTACTATTAAATTTAAACCTCAACTTATAAATACACAGATTTAATAATTGGTTCTCTCATAAATAATACATAATTTGTATATTTACATACATCGTAATTATTATGAATAATATATCATTGCTTAATTGTGTGTAAGCTCACTAAATGTTGCTAATCATGAAAAATGTTTCAAAGGAACCTAATATTATGAATTATTTATCTTTACAAAATTTAAGGATTATGGTTTTATTGTGTAAAGAAAATGTAAATTAGGAAATAATGCAAACTTTGCATAGTACAATTAATGTTCAAATCTCAAAAATCAAAATTGAATTATTTGTAAAAATAAATTTATTTATCTGGCTAAGACAAAATTAACTAAAACCTTTTCTCAAAATATGAAATTACAAATGGTGTATAAAGTTAAAAGGGTGTCGACTACCATCCAGGAAAACTGGAATAAGTCGGGAATTTGGTAAATTACAAAAAGTTGTTTTACTCGACATATACTAATCAGTAAATCAGTAAATTACATTGTGATTCAAACAGTCTTTTTAAAAAAAGTTTTATTTTAATCCTCTCTATAAATTAGTTATGTATTCTGACACTATTTCGGAGAATATTAAAATGTATGTTAGTTTCACATTTAATAACTAAGCTTCACACATGCCTATTGAATATAGTTAACAATAATGTTATCCTTCATTTATTAAAATTATAACGATACAAAGCAAAACAAAAACTGCACCCCCTATAAAACTAGCTCTGATTATAACTATAAATTGATTTAATAATGCATATGTTTTGTTACTGTTGTCATCAAATGGGACAAATAAACTTAGTGAAAACAACATAACCTCTCGAAATACAATATTCTTTAATTTATTCAAATAGTTGCGTGTAATGGTTTCCTTTTTCGTGTGTTTGTACTGAATTGTCTTCTCTTTTAAACTGAGGTATGCATAACTTATTTTGATACATAAACAAAAAAAGTAATCTGGATTTATCTTTGAGATAAAGGAGTGGTATAGACAATATTGTCTGCTTCGTCCAAAAAAAATTTGAGTTAGTGGAGGTAAATCACAAAAAATTACTGATTGCCTTAAAATAATGTCAAAATTTATCATTAGTTTATCTTTTCTCAAATCTAAAAGATTATCTCCTTTATAACCCTGATATTTCAATAAAAATAAGAAGGGAAAGCAATGAATTTGCTCAGGAAAATTTAGATATACGGAATAACATGGCAACATTTAAAGTCATATAGGATGAACAAGTTTTTTATCTGCTTTTAAAAGTGGCCTAATGTGCTCAGAAAATGTTTGTGTGCCAACATGTCGTGACTAAAGTCAAGGCAAAAGAGCGGTTTCTAATTCAATTTGTGACAAATTTTTTTTTTTAAATCTCCTTTTGCACATTTTAATAGTAATGAAATAGCATTTTGTAGTATCTTAGGTTAGAATATCTTAAATTATATTTTAGCTATCCTACTCAATATTTTGGATCTTTAAGCAAAATACACTCATTGGTTGAATTTCAACTCGCCTAAAAACTAAACTAACCTAAAAACATTCCTGCATCAACACTAAACTACTAGATATATGCTGAAGATACAGAAGATAAACCACTTAATATTTATGATAAATTGTAGAAGATTGGATTACCCTATCTGTATCAATAATAAGCTTATTGTCTTTAGTAGAGCTTGTCCAAAAGCAGGTTTTGGAAAAAAATATGGCTAATAGCAACCAAACCAAATCAATTTCGACACATTATGTGTGCTTAGAAAGTTGATGACACAGAAAGTTTTTTTTTTTTGTGTGTTTTGACTAGGAAAAATGTTTTTATATGATATTATTTAAATTACATTTTACCAGTATTATTATTACTAGGTGTTCTGTCTTTTGACAGGTCCATTCCTTTTGTCAGTGAACAGCCAAGCTACTCTTTCCCTCAACCTTTCCTCCTATGACGTCATGCAGAAGACAGTTCCTCCTAAGGATGTGTGTGAACCAATTTGCTTTGCACCAAAGAATAGCATACAAAACGGTTCTCTTATCCCCAACTCTTCTTTGGACTTTTTCATTTGTCACCCTCTTTGTCCACTTGATCTTCTCAAGTCTTATCCAGCACCGCATTTCACAGCTTGCCAAGTATTTCTTTTCCACCTTCCTAAGAGTCCAAGTTTTCACTCCAAACAGCACAATGCTCCAAATGTAGCATTTCATCATTTTCTTCCTCAAATCCAAATTCAACTTGCTGGTCAGCGGTAACCTCTTGGTGAAAGCTTCCTTGGGCTTGGCAATACTCGATCTAATTTCCCTGGTGCAGTAGGCATCCTTTGTCAGCATACTTCCCAGGTATTTGAACTGCTCTCTCTTTTCCAACTACTGGTTTCCAATTTTGATTTTCAGCAGTTATTCATTTTTTGAAATCGCCATCATTTTTGACTCCTCATTGTTGATCTCCATGCCATATCTTCCCCCTATTTCCCTTAGCCAGTTTATTATTTCCTACAACTCTTCTTCATTTTTGGCCAGCAATGCTGGGTCATCTGCATATTTTATTTATCACCCTCTAGTGAATTAGGATTTGGAAATATTTATTTAAGAGTATCATGAAACAGCTTATTCTAATTGCAAATGTTAGTTTTCTGGGCCTCTTGCTCACTGTTGATATATATTTAATAAATATAAACTGTATTAAATTTCTTTACTTGTTTGAACACACATCCTTCCTTTCCTGAAACTACATTAATTCAAATAAAAGAATTTGAGATAATATTCGAGGGAACAGTAAACATTGGGCTTGGTAAAAAGGGGCCCAAGCTTGCAGGTGACCATTTCTAATCTCCACTATGGAAAATTATGTTATAGTCCTCTTCTACTCTAGCTATGAATGTCACAGTTACTGATTATTTCAAGCAATAATTGGAAACTATCATACTTCAAGGTGTTCAGTTATTATTTATTATGTGGGGTACTGCCCTATACATTTATCTTTAACTATAATTTCAACTTTTATGGTGAAGAGTTTTTAAAGTTTTGAGATTTTCAGGCTAGTCTGTAAGTTCATTCTTCTCAACATACACATTTTTGTTTACCAAATTACCATAGTGCAGTAGACTCTTGATTATACAGAGTGGTAAGGTGAAAAATTGGCTGGATTAAAAAAAATCTCTGCCAAAAAAAAATCATAAAAAAATTGCACGGATACTATCAGAAATTCCAGCAAACTTGATCATCTTATTTTCTGCTTTTAATATATCATGCACGGTTTGCTTAAAAACATTAAACTCATTCATTAATGACTTCATTGATGACCATTTAAATTTTTTGTAACTATTTCAGATGTTTGTTCTATTGTAAGAACAACTCTTTATGTTTAGACATGGTCACTGAGGGTTAAACAAAAATTAAAACAGTGGTGCATTCGCCTGTTAAGAGATAAGAAAACACAAACTGGAAAAACACAACTGCCCGCATGCTTTGCACCAAAAATGAACACTGGATTATAAGTGTGTTCAAATAACAAGTCATTATGGCCGCCACTTCCATTTGATGATGTGTTCGCAACTTATTATTATGTATGTAGAGTAGTGTTTATAGTTAAGATATTATTAAATTATATTTTGAAATGTTATTAAAAATAACATAATTTGTTACTGCCTGGATAATTGCGAGTCTGCTGTATTAATATCACCTTTATTTTCTGTTATGGTTGAGTCACTATTTGAAGGGGTATCACTCATGTTATTTTCCAAGAAGTACCATTGTTGATTACAGCCAAAATAGCTTCCCATTGTCTGATTGGTTGAAACCCTGTGATTAATTTTGTCACTTTTCCCCCCCACAGTGGCAGCACTAGCTACTTCCATAAGCCGCAGGTGCTTTGAAGCAATGTCAAAAGATATTTCATATGTTACTCGACAGAAAACACCAGAGTGGACACGCCTGTGCAAATGTTAACAAGAGCAAATGAATAGTAGTGTTCATATTTTGATTCTTCTGTTTTCCAGGCACATGCAAAGAAAGCACAATTATTGTTTTTTGTTTGTTGTAAAGTTGTGCTTTTTCGTATGTTTGATAAATATTCAGGTATGTACTGGCAAATAAAAGTATTGCTTTGCTGTACCATCATTGGTTTGGTTTGAAAAATAACTTGAGTGTGCCATCATAATTGATTCCTGCTATGGAGACTGATAGTTAATTTTGATATGTATGTTTAAGAATAATTTATTATTTACTATTTTTAAAATTATTACTAGAGATGGGTCAGATTCTATTTTTCTTGGATCAAATTCTTTAGAAATGTACACTCATTGTAAAAAAAAAAGCTATGAAAAAAATGAAAACTAAATAGCATAAACTTTGTTTTGTCTAGAAAATTAACATACTCATGAAACTAATTTATTGTCAATGATTTGGTGACATTGAATGCTTATTTCCCTGTTTGTCATATTTATTACATTACTAAAACAAAATGAACCCTTTTTGTAGTACCTCGATCAATGTTTTTACGCCACTGAAAATTAGCCATAAGCTTTGTGTATTTAAAATTATTTGGTAAGAAGATTCAAACTGATTTGTATACTTTTTTTATAATTAGAAAAAGATACAGGAAATTTTGACAATTGAAAATTCTACCAATTTCTTTTCATAAATCACAACCCATCATTTGTTTCAATAGGACACATAGCACTCATTTAGTCGTTTATCTACTTTAATTCAATTTTGGGAAGTAAGGGGGTCATGTTTACAAGGATTCATAATTTTTTTTTAATCTAGGGGTATGCCAAGTCCAATTTTCCAATTAGAAGTGAATCGGATTGAATATATGAAGGATTCTCAAAGCCAAATCAAAGCAAGAATATTTTTTGTTAGTTATTTTATGAGTGAAGAAATATAATATTCTAGTTTTTGATAAATAACTTTATGCATTAAAATTAATTAGAGTTGTTTCTTTGTTAAGTTACTATCACAACTTAAAAGTCAATTCAGATTTTTTTCCACATGGATATTTATTTATAAGATACTAACAGAAGAAGTACCTGGTATTGCTCTGGGTTACCCCTGGCAACACTTTTCTTTGCTTCAGACAGGAAAAAACTCCATTTTATTTATTTCAACTCAGTTTTTAATTTAAAAAAAATGTAATCCAACTTTTAAAATTCTGGCCTTGAGGTACACATGGTCAGGCACAGGGGCTACCAATTTAAAATTTTAGACCACTGCGTGCGATAGATATCTCGGAGAAAGACATACAGATACACAAACTCTTCATTTTTATTAATAAAGATAAAACTGCTTAAAATGAGTTAAGTTGATAAATCGAGTATTTTAGCTCTCAACATTTTTATTGTTGAAGCTTTATTATTGTCGAAGTCAGGATTTTTTCTGAGCAAAGTCGAAGCTGACATTTGTTTGAAGTCAAGTCGAAGTTATTATAATCTATAGCTTAATAAAATAATATCTTTATTTTTCATAGAATCCATTGAAAGTCTGTATTTTATTATTAATTATATGCTAGTTGACTCTTCCCTTGGCTAATTTTCTGATTTAAACTCAAAACTCCACAAAAATAAGGGGTAAAATGCAATATTTGGATTTTTATTTTTATTTTGTTTTGTCAGCAATAATCACTTAACCTTGATTACTTGAGAGGAAAATCTTGTTTTGAAAATTTGAATAGTTTAAACTATTGTCTATTTTTAATTTTTCTTTAATCATTGTTTTTGAAATTCTAAAGGATAATGACAAATATTATGTCAAATTAAGTCACCTACCCAAAACAACCTTTGTTTATCTTCGACAAAAGAAGAAGAGGAAGATTTGTTCACTGGCTATGATGTGTAGCAAGAACATTTTTGAGTCAAGGCACAATTAATTACGAGTTGAGAAATGTACACAACAATAAACAAACATACATTGTATGTAGAAGATGAAGTTTTTAACTTGTGTAAAAACACAACACAAGACTACTCTTTCAATCTCGGGGCAAGAGACACTTGATGCAAGACTATTTGTTACCAAGGTGTACAAGTTAAACAATCAAAGGAAACATACAACCCACCAAATTCATGTATAAAATGTTAATTGCCAACCAGCTTATTGGATGATGCACAGTAATTAATTCTATGAATCAAGAAGTTATCTACAACCTCGTTGAAAAGTATGTAAAACTTAAATATGTGCTAGAATTTTTAATTAATTTCTAAATAATAAATATAATGTTTCTTCTAGAAAATGCCCAAGGTTTGTTACAAATGGACTAAAACTTGACAAAAAGTCTGTGAGAAGACTTTTTTGTCATAATTATGCTCTTTCAAACAACTCATTGCAATTTGCATGATATATGGCAATTTTTAATAGGTCATCCTGATTCTACGAAGATTACTTTTGGCAGCTGCTGTTTGAACTTTAATTACCTATGTTTATTATTTTTAAGTTTTAGAAATACAGAAGGTGTAGAAAAGTTATTTAAAATTATAAATTTACTTATTGACAGTTTTCACAAATACAGAAGAATATATCTTTTATCTTCTTTTCAAATTGTTACACATGAAACATTAGACCATTTAAAATAAAGTTTGTTAAAATAGTTGTTAGTCAAATGCCAAGAAGATTACTTATCTTTATCACTATTATTGTGACAAAATTGCCCAGTGCCATCATGATTAAGGTAATGACAATCTGGATTCATGTTATTGTATTTATCCAAATGTATTGTGTGCACACATAATAATAATAATAACTGGATAAGTGTGTACAAATAACATTATAAATTGCAACATTTTGTTTATTGATGGATCTCTCTATTCTTGTACATAGGAAGGAGATAGAAATGAAAGGCGAGACTTACGAGCAAGTTCTTGAGAAGAGTGTTGGTTTTTTCAACCCTAACAACATCAACTACTTGGCCAACCATCTGGGACTGGGCTCAACCAATCACTCAAACATGCTCGGTTTGAGGTAAGGGTGGAATGCGAAATGATAGTCCTAAGTACAGGGAACTCTCAATTTACTATGTTCTGATTTGGGGGAGTAACGCTGACTATATTTTTTCCCTCTCATCCTCGGTTCTTACATCCATTTACTCTCACAAACAATAGCGACTTTCTAGTATGCACCTGTCATTCCCATAAGATGCACTTGCATTGCCAAGTTGACAGTCATAGAAAGTGTTTTAGCAAATTTGAAGGATTGATATGACTTAAATAGCAAATAAACCGATGTTACAGCAACTGCATACACCCATGGACAACACATAACCTTGGTAGATAATACAGATCAAACCAGGTGTCACATCGTGGTGCGGTTTTCTGTATTTTAATTTTCTTTAAAGGTTGTATTGATACCAGAGAAATTGCTTTACCATATTTAAAAAAATAAATACATTTTAACTATATTTAAAAAAATACAACAAAATTGAACAAAATAATTGGTTTGAAAGAGAGAGAAAAAATACTACACTCAGTCCAATTTTACTGTTTTCACGTAAAGAATGCATAAAACTGCATTTGAATACGTTTTTTGGTTTGAACTTAAATCGTTTATCCTAATTTTTTCCCAGGTGATTGACCATTAGATGGGCTCTTAAGCGTTAGAATTGGAAATATTGGTTTGTTTCTTTGATGAACTTGCCTTGTTCTTTATGGATGTTTTTCCCCACCTCAGGGGCCGCTTTCCTGAGCAAGACTACGCAAGTGAACTCCGCCAAGTACAAGCAAGCAAATGGGCATTCAGAAGTGTTGCAGAAGGAATTGAGCATTTCAAGTCTGGCCGTCATTCAGAGGCCTTCCAGTGCCTCAACAAGGCTCTCAATATAGATCCTCGCAATGTGGAGGGGCTTGTTGCCCGGGGAGCATTGTGAGTGTAACAATAACTTTAATAACCACACAGCTAACAGAGGAATCAGTCCCCAAGTAACAATAAAATTTAAATATACATGGCAGTAATATTACAACACTATTATTGACTACTTGGTTAAGATATTTTTGTTGTAGTGTTAGGCATGATGCAAAGAGTTATTTAGATGGTTAGGAACTTTCTTGACAGTCATGAAAGTTACTAAAACAATTTTCACATATGTATTTATAGTTGTGATCTGCAACTTTAATTTTTCATATATAAAACCAATACCTTTGAAATAATATTAATACTGAAGTAAATTGCTATCATTGTCAACCACAAAAAAAAAAGTGTATTTGAGATAAAGTCCTTCCTGCCAGACTCCTGATAAAGGCTACAAATAACATAATTGTGGAAATCCTCCAGCTTCCCAGGAAGGGTTTTTTTTTTACTATGGAGCTCTCGATAATGCTGTCTGCCCAAGAACATTTACTCTTCCATCCATCATTCTTCTCCAGATCTCTTCTTTGTTCTCGCATCTTCCTTTATCTGGGCCACTTACCTCCTTCTGGGTCATCCAACTGGTCCCTTAACGCCTACCTTTTTTTCCATGTATACAGGTGGTGTCCTTGTGTTTTCCTTTCTCTTCACTCTTTAACTCCTCTCTCATGTCCTCGTTCCTTACGCTTATATTTCTGTCTCTTCTGCAAGGTGCTTCTTAAAAAAGGTGCTTCTTAAAAAACTTCATTTTACGTGTTTGCAACTTACTCAGCTTTTTGTTATTTACTGTGCAATTCTCTAAACTCTGCATAAAAATGGGGACGAGGTACAGCTTATATAGACTAGTGATGGGTCGAACCAGCTTGTTGACGCGAGCTAGCTCACATAAACTTGCTCACCCGAAAGAGTCGTTCATATCAGTTCCTCATCACAAGCTCATACCATCTCAGTCTTGCTTCCTCTATTATCTCATGTACTCCCTGTACCCCCACTCTTTCCTGGATAACTTAATTCTTAATCTTGTTTCTCCTTGTGACAGCTAACGTGCTCCTCTCCAATAGAATAATTTATAGTTTAAATCATAAACATAAAGTTGCTGTCAATAGTAAAAGGATCTGCTTCGATGATTGCATAGTCTAAGGTGTCACTCTTGCAATAGGCTAGACTGTCAATGACAGGAAGATCAAGGTTCAAATCCTGGTTGGGTGTACTGAGGGTGATTATTCATAAATGATTTTCCACTCTCCCTCCACCCAATTCTTAGAACACTTCCTTTAAATGCAACCTTCCATATCCTTAACCCATTAGTGTAATTAGTACATTAGCATATAACCTGAACAGTAGATAAGACATGGTGCTTAAAAAAATAATAAAAAGAATAAATAGTAAAAACTTGGTAGATATTTTTTATAAAGTTTAAAATGTTTGTAACATTTAAACTGCAAATATTAGTTATTTAAAAAGTTTATAAAAATTTGAAAAATAAATACGATATGTACTATTTATTATTTTGTCCACCATGTTTTTGTATACATTTTATTTATGGACATCTTTCGACACTTTCATGTCATCATCAGCCTTGTAATAAGAATGGAAAAAGAGAGGATGCCAAAGAAAATGTTGGAAATGTAGTATGTAGGAAAAAAGACCGGCAAGGAAGTCCAAGAAAGAGATGGAGGAGCAGATAACAGAAAGTGTTCAAGGAAGAGGAGAAGAATGGAAACCTTTCCTGTACCTTAACTATAATTATTGTCATACATTAATATTTATATTTACTACATTGAAATTAAATACAAAAGTTTACTAATAGTGAGCTGCAAATTTCTCTCTTCGAATTCCTTGTCTATAAAGGTCAAATTGTGTGTCTATGAAATGTCCAATACTATTACTGAATTAACATTCGATCTGCACATTTTTATTTCTTTACAGATATGCAAATAGTGGCAGTTTTCAAAAAGCTATTGAAGACTTTGAAACTGCTCTGAAGCTAAATCCAAATCATCAAAATGCTAGAAAGTACATGGGAGAAACTCTGGTTGCTTTGGGAAGGAGGTTAGTATTATTTGATTTTGACAAGTTTATTGGTTCAAACAAAACTTTTAACCATAAATCCATGCTCGGTTTATTGCCTTTTCTTTAAAGACACATTTATTTTAGAACCAAGGGTTTACCGTATTTACCCAAATATAAGACGACACCTATTTTGAGAACTTGAAATTAGGGGAAAATCTTATTAATAATTATTAGAGTAGTCAATATTCAGTCACTAACAATAAAAATTTAAATAATACTATCACATCAATATTATTCATATACTGTACATTGATTAAATTTTTATTGCTGCAATTCATATTTTATTCCGAGTAACATCATTATCACTTTGATCATTCTGCAATGAAATAAACTAAATTTGAAAATCAAAGTCTTGGAAAGAATACGTTTTAGAACACACAACTCATAATATGGCAAGCCTCGCCATGCTAATTTATCAACAACTAGTGAAGTCGTGAAGTTGTTAAAAAGTATCGTGTTTGCTGTAGTACTTCATAGCGATATATCGATAGTAACTATTCGATATATTTTCCCGGACACTTTGTGAAATATCGTGAATGATAAGGTGTAATTATATTTGCGTGTTTAGAATGTTATGAAAATGCATTCATTGTATATGACTAGTTACTTCCTCTTTTATTTTCCGCGTGGGTGTTAAAACTATACATTGCGTTAGTTGTAATGTTTAGGTACGCCATCTTGTTGACTATTTTTACAAATGGATCGAAGATAACAACTGCGATTTAGATGGTGGAACGATAATAGTCGATAGGGAGTGGTTAGAAATCAACTGGTGACAATGCGCCAGCGCCATTACAGCATTTCTTCGGTAAATCACATGAAAGTATCGGGTTTCTTTTAGGCCTACAACCGAGTAGAAAACACAATTTACAATTATTATTTTTTTCCTATAAGATTCTTTTTCTGTATTTATTCGTTGCTTTACCATCATTTTAACTAATTTAAGTTTCTATTATATTTATTGAGCTATGAAAGTGGCTAACATGGACGTCCTTAGCACAATACATCGTAATTGCCGAAAACAAACATAAAATATTTAAATATGTGAATATCTGCTAAAACAAAAAAAAATGCTGGTTTGTGTTAGAATTTAAACAAGAACATGCCTTTTCTTTGTAAAATAAACGTATATTGGTATGATACAACATAAAAATGTTGACCTTATACCAACATTTTTCTTCATGCGCGAATATAAGACGACCCCCAACTTTTCGAGGTCGAAAACTGAAAATAAGCCTCGTCTTATATTCGGGTAAATACGGTATTATAAAATGTGGGTGTTCTAAGTCCACTTTTTTAATTTAAAGTGGATTTGAATCAAATATGTAAAATATTCTTGAAGCTGAATCCAAGTTTGAACATTTTTTGTTAGTTGCTTTTTGCTTTATAAAATATTATATTGCTATTCATATTATCTTTTTGCCTTAAAATTACTTAGAAAATGTTTTATTGCTCAATTTTTTCTAAACTATAATTCCAGCTAGTACCACAACTTAGAATTAAATTACTTGAGGTTTTTTGTATGCGTATACATTTTTAACAGCTCAAAATGGCAATAATCGACAATAAATTCAGTATTTTCGCTGTCAATATCCGATTCCACTTCACTCACATACATTTTTTTTGAAACCATTATTATCAATATTTTATTTCAAATCCAGTATTACATTTATTATTAATGTTTTTAAAAAAAATATCCCTTTGGCTTTTTGCAGTTATGAGGATGAAAACAAGTTTGAAGATGCGCTCAAGTCGTATGAAAACTGCCTCGCTTTGATACCTTTCCATGAGGAAGCACAGAACTCCATTGAATACTTGAAGAACAAGATCCTGAACAGCTCAAAGCTGTCTGAACCGACAGAGGTTATCCCTGGTCTCAGCTCTTCTAAGACACTTGAAGTGAAAGAGACCCTCAAACAGCTTCTCAAGACTGAAGAGGAAGAAGAAAAGAAAGATGAGAAAAAGAGCAAGTCTAAAAAGAAGAAAGACAGGAAGTAAGAAGTTTTTCTTTTTCTTTGATAACTTGGTATACATTTATTTTCCCTTCTTGCCCACATTACAATATAAATAAAATAGCCCGTGTGAAACTTCAAAATTTCAAATTTGTATCCAAATCAAAGATTCATTTTGATTTTAAAATTCTTAGTTTTAAAAGTCAAATTTAAGACTTTGTATAAGATTTGACATTGATCATGATCAACTGTTTTATAACTGTGGCCGGGTCTGTTTAATAAATTTCCTCCATCTTCCTCTTTTCTTCCAATATCCTTCCAACTTTATTTGCTTCCATTCTTCTGTCTGCACTCGCACTTGCCGTTTTCTGTTCCTCCCGTCTCTTTATTTAGTCTCCCTTCTGTTATCTTTTACATATTTCATTTCCATTTTTCTTCTTGGGACTCTTTCCTTTTTCATTATTACATAATCACATCATTCATCTACTATCTCATGTATTCCCTGTACCACAACTCTTGGCCCGGGCAACTTTTTTCCGAATCGAGTTCTCCTTGTAACAGCTAACATGCTCCTCAAAAACTTATTTTCCATGTGAATCTTTTAGAGGTATTAAAATAGAGAACATTTAAGGGGTTTCAAACCTACAGGACATTTAAGAAGGGTAGAAAATTATTTTTTATTTTTTGCACCCTTCCAATAGTTACCATTTTCAAAATAGATTGACTAATAAAAATAATTTCAATCTAAAATTATCAAAATCAATTATTCAATATTTGTTCAATTTGCTATTTGATCATGGTTTAGAAGGCTCTTTGCACACTCCTATCATGTTTTTATGAAGATAAGAGTATTTTTAGGGGTGGCCGGGATCCCGAACCCTCGGGAAAAGGAGAGAACTTATCAATTCCAGTTGTTCAGGCGGGATTAACCCTTTCTTGAAAAGTTTCAGGTTGGGGAAACAAAACATATTGCTCCAGGAAAAAAACAACGAGTGTGTGCTTGTTTTCTAGAGGTTACTGCCCATTCATCACTTTTAATCTCTTAGCTAGACAGTCTTCTTTGTTATTTAGCAAACTGGGTGGCT